>JANHGN010012768.1:5392-21193 GCA_024605025.1 Megaceryle maxima
TCTGTCTTGAAATAACACATCTAATAATAGAAGGATAAATCACAAGATGTCAAAGCAGACTAATCTGACAGCCTGTTAAGGCTGTAAGAGTAAAGTATGTAAGCAGATCTTGGTTTTCCCCAAGAGAGCAGAAGTAACTTGGCTTGCTTTGCTGTGGCAGTGACTTTCAACAGCAGCTTCTTCTCAGAAGAAAGCTGTGAACAAGCATTCATGTGGGAATCCAGGAACAGCATGGTTTCAGTCCCATCCTACATCCTTTTAGTTTCTAAAAGACTAACAACTAAGACTTTCCAGGGACAGCATGAGAACCCCACAACAGGCTACTGAGGGGTAATTTGTCCCTCATGATGTGGTGCCTCAGGCTACATCTATCCTCACCAGTTAGAGCTGGGGAATGATTCTGGGCACCAGAGCTGCTAGATTGCTAAAGCAGCTCCTTGTAGAGCTTAGGTAAGGACCATTTTCCAGATAATTCCCAGGCACAGAGAAGGAGTTGCTAGGCTTGGGGAACATTCCTAACAGGCAGTCTGATGAGATACCCATCTTTTGGGGTCAAAGAGAGGATACTAGCTATTCTGTGTGAATTGGCCTTAGTACAATGAAGGGATCAGAGCAGTTAGTGAGTTCACACAGATGAAACCTCTGCCTCCAGTATCTGAAGACCATCTCCACAGTGAAATGTTCCATTTAATATTTCTTAAATACTATGCCCTCTTTCCCCTCCTCCCTTCCCCCATTTATTTGCAATGAATCTGTGTCTCTCCTAAGAGTTCTTGGCCTGTGTTATATTAAAACTTATGGTCTTGAATATAATTTTAGGAAGTTTTCAGCATGATGAATTTCTCACTTTTTAGTTTCACCGGAAGTTGTCTGCCTCTCGTTGTAGGAGAAAGGGAGAGAAGGTTTTAATTACTTACATCTGCTATTCAATTTCTCACACTATGTGCTTTATGAAAAGCTTATTCTTACTCAAGCCTTCTTTTTCAGGTAAAAGATATTGCATTTCTCGCATTCACTTTACACAGGGATTCTTCCTTACCTCTAATAATTTTTATTGCACTGCTGTGATGCTCACAGCCCCATAATATCCTTTCTCAGCAATAAGTGAAAATTATTAATTTATTCTATGAGTGCAGATTCTCCATCCCTTTTCTTATGCACCTGGACATGTTGATTCCCCCTGACTTTATCCCAGCCAACCCAGCCATAGCAAGTATATGAAGCAGTCTCAAGACAATTGGAGGGATTATATTGTAGCAAGGGCTTTGCAACACAAACCATCAACTCCCTGGGTTCAACCTTTGGCATATGGTTAAATCATCCTCCCTCCCCCTTTTGGGTGTTGCTAAAGTGGTGCAAATCAGACAGATTAATGCACTTGTTTCTGGCCTTATTCTTTTCAGCTAAATTAAGCTTGCCTTGTACGCAAGTCTTTGACCTTAAGACTCAGATACTGAGATTCATCATTCAGGCAAATAAAGAAGGCCTCTGAGCAATTTTAAGCATAATAAACTATTTAATTACAGATTAGATGCTTTTCCTGGATTGCACTTTGTTCTTCCAAATCTAAGATGACATTTAAAGATGAAATTTTTCTTACACCGCTGTCTGCAATAACTTTCACGTTATAAATCAGTGCTGCACTAATTCATAGACTGTACAGCCAGACAAGTGAACACTATAACACAGAGAAATGCACCAGCTTGTGCTGTGTATCCATTGGGCTGTCCTCTTGTGCCTCAGAGTAAGAGGGTTAACTGCACACTTTATGTTAACAAAAAAGGAATATGTTAACATTATGGAAAATTCAGGCAATAAACTTTACTAGGGATTTAGTGGCTGGTATTTTGACTAAGTGCAGCAGTTAAGGGACCCATTGCAGTTGAGAATGCTAACTTAAGCACAAGTTGCAATACAGTTAATGAACTTTGAAGACATATTTGGTTGCTGGTAAATGCAGCAACTTTTCAGTCTCAGCTAATGAACTCTGTGCCAAATTTTAAATATCTTAAAGGTGCACTGTGTTAAGGTAGCTTAAATGTTCTGTAAAACCATCTCTTTTAAGAGGCTTCAAAACCATTTCTCAATGAGCCATTTCCAAAACTTGGAGCAGGCTCTTTTCCTCAGTGCCTTATTGATAGATCTACCAAAACATATTTCCCAATTCCAACCCCCATCCCCCCCACCAAAAAAAAAAAAAAAAAAAATTACCTTAACACTTGTCCAGCAAGTGAGCAAGGTTTGAGTCAGGACTTTCTTACTAGACATGCCCTCTTCCAAATTCCTCTGTCAAGTCACTTCCACAGGGACTATTATTGTCACTTCAGGCAGGTTAGTGAAGCTTTCTAGGACCATTTGCCTGTTCCTCATCAGACTCTCCTCCCCGACAAACATCTGTTTAGATGAGGTTAACCCTCAGAACTGACCCATTAGGCACTATAAGTTTCTGTGGGAGTGTTTGTGAGCTCAAAAGGAGGAGCTGTGCTGAAAATAAGCCTTTGACATCATACTTCACAGCATTTCGTCCCCTCCGAGCATGTCTCTGCTCTCTCAAACCCTGCACAGCACGTTAGTGCCTGTAAACTGCATCCAGGAAAGGCCAGGTAGGCCTGGCTCCAGAGAGGCACCTGTTCACTCCACAGAGATGTCACTGATTGCATTGAGAACAAGTCAACAAGCTTGAGGTTTGAGATTAAAATCCAGAAATAATGGAAGGGCTTTTTCCTCCCCTCCTGCACTTACATCACAAAACACCAATGATGACAACTTCCTGGAATTGGCCCCAAAGCAAATACAGTTTAAGGTTGTCTAAGACTTGTTATTACCACTTTTACAAGCGAATTCTTGTGGGTGTTAGAACAATATTTAGATTTCAAGAAATAAACAGTCAAATTGCCTGGATAAATAGACCAGATTTTTCATAAAATTTCTGTGGAGATTTATGTGTATTTCCAGAAATATCTTTGACCTCTGATGTTGGATCATAACATTTTATTTAGTAAAAGCTGACGCTTTTAAAGGACAGAAGAGAAAAGATCTTTAAGCATATTCTAGTGTCATATAATTAAGAAGTACTCATAAAATATTTTTATATGGTTGTGTATATATATCATATTATATTAAATGTTTTTTTGTGTTTATGTACCTAGGTTCATGCATGTGTAAATATGTTTGAGAATAATTGAGATATGAACTCTTTCTAACCAAAGTCTCACTCTCACTACTACTGAAATCAATGGTATATACCCATTAATATCCCTCTTCTTCAGAGGGGACAAATCCTGACTCTGCTGAGGTGAATCGTCCTGTGGAAAAGGAAGGAGACTGAGTTATTCACATGTCTGTGTCTGAGTTCCCTTGCTGCACTCTTAGAATGTACTTCAGTGAATAGGGAAATTGGAACTGGACCCTGAATGTTTTCCACTCCCTCAGCTCTTTTTAAGAATTAACAAGATAAAGCACATTTGAGTAATATGAACTTTACTTTTGTTTTCAGTCCTTCCCTGGATGTCTGTGCTACAGATCTAAGAACCAAGAAAAACACACCTTTGACTGTTTGCAAGATGCATGCCTTGAAATGCATGGGCAGAAAATATTCTCTTACTAATGCAGAAAATTGCAAATTACCTCAGGCAGCTGAAATATCATGTGGATTGTGCCGCTCGTGGGAAAAATGTGATGGTAAGAGATTCTTCGCAGTGGTAAGCAGTATTGTTTATATGACCAAAATTAAATATTTATTCCCAGTTACACATTAGCTGTAGGTCTGTCCTGGTATGGTATTTACAGACCTTCCCAGAAGCACCAAGCACTGCTAAACTGGTTCAAATCATCAGCCCAATGTTTGGTGTCCAAACATGTCAGGAAGCTCCAACAAGAAGAAGGAAACCCTGCGGGATATTGTTAACAAAATGCACTATCTACAGGAAAAGCTTATTCCTGGCCCCTGTAGAGTTTCCCTGTTGGTCCTCTGGAAGTTCTGGATGGAACTCTTGTCCTACTGTTCATTCAGTGTGTCCATCTGTTGTATCCATCTGTTCTAAATTTCTTAATATGGCAGCTGTGGGAGTCCTTATTGCCCACTGAAATTTGATGAGCAGTATCCCCAGCAGTATCTTGTGGCAGAGAACTGATTATCTTATTCTCTACTCTCTAGGAGCACGACGTACTTTTGTTTGTACCTCACTCTCTATACCCAGTTTCTCATACTATGATCAAAGGTGAATGTCTCTTCCCCCAGGGGAAATAGTCTTAGTCTTTTGCAATCTGTCTACAGTGGAAGTTTTCAAATTCCCTGATCTAATTTCCCTGAGTGTCCTACACTACATTGCATTTAATGGAGGGTTGACAGAAAAGGCAAGATAAAGAAGTAAATTAGGTTTTTAGAAATGCCCCAGGTAAAGGCACAGTTATTGTCATATTTTGAAAAAATAAAATAAAATAAAATAAATAAAAAGAAAAGAAAATTACTCGATAGATCATCTGTTTTGTCTAACAGGGTTAACAGACAAAAATAATACAGAAAAGAAAATATAATAAAAACTGGCTGGAGCTTCAGAAGAGACAAACACAGGAAAACAAAACAAAACAACAAAAACAACAACAACCAAAAAAAAAACAAACAAACAAAACAAAACAAAACAAAACAAAAAAAAAAAAACAAAAAACAAAAAACCAAAAAAACCCCACCACAACATACAACACCAAAACAAAGACAGAGTTATGAAAAATCAATTTCAGATGGGATTTCCTCATCTGATTATTTAGCTGTTGCCACTGATACTATGCACATTTATTTGTAAGAGTAGATCCTTTGTTCTTAGCAAAACTACCTGTATGTAAATAAAGATACCAGTTGTAAGTATCTGCATGATCAGTTTGTCACTATCCAAGGACAGATCTCTCATCTTAGATGCTATCTGGACTCTGGAGCAGTAAGTACACAAAGCAATTCAAGCAGCAACATCAGAGAAATCTTTGAGGTTCGTATCACAGGCACCTTGAGCAAGCTTTTCCCACAGGCACAATTGTTCCACATCCAGTTTCTCCAATGAACTTGAAATCAGCTCATGTTACTTCTGCTTAGGAAAAGAACAATAGAATGTTTTGGGTTAGAAGAGACCTTTAAAGGTCATCTAGTCCAATAAGCAAAGACATCTTCAGCTAGATCAGGTTGCTCAGAGCCCCATCCAACCTGACCTTAAATGTTCCCAGGGATGGAACATTTACCATCTATCTGGGCAACCTCTTCCAGTGTCTCACAACTCTCACTGTAAAAATGTCTTCCTTGTATCTAGTCTGCATTTACCCTCTTTTAGTTTAAAACCATTACCTCTTGTCCTGTCACTACAGGTCCTACTAAAAATCCTGTCCCCATCTTTCTTATAGGCCCTCTTCAAGTAGTGAAAGACCACAATAAGGTCTCCACAAAGCCTTCTCTTCTCCAGGCTGAGAAACCCAACTATCTCAGCCTGACCTCATTGGAGAAGGGCTCCAGCCCTCTGATCATCTTCATGGACCTCCTCTGGACCCACTTGGGCAGGTCCATGTCTTTCTTGTACTGAGCACCCTCCAGAAAATTGGTCTCAGCCCTACAGTTTTGCTGGTAAAATTTTAGGGGTTTTTTCTGTTGAGTTGGATGCCATCCTGAGAGTTTTTCTTCTGTTCTTTTGCTTAGTGCCATCCAACACCTGTTCTTGTGACAAAGATGGGCTGTGTGAGGAGGGTGGCATCCAGATCTGTGCTGAAGTCAGTGGCTCTGCTGCCCGTCGGACCATGACCGAGTGCGAAGCTGGGCGACTCAAATGCCAGGGGAAGACTGTCACCCTTGTCAGCATAAGGCCTTGTGATGTACAGAGCAAATAAGATATGTTATGGTTCATTTTACTTATTACCACAGGATATGTCAAAATGAGTCAGCTCTTGGGCACATGCTTCAAACCTTGCTCTGTGAAATGTAAGCTCTACTGAGAAGTTCACCGCAGCTGATGAGACCGTGCATTGGCTCTGGTCAGCTCTGAATCAAGGCCCAAGGCTCTTCATTAAGCAGAGCTTCACTTGCTCCTACTGCTCACGACAAGGCTCTTGGTTTAGGCACTGGACTTAGCACTGGCAAGTTATCTTCAGATTTCCATCAGGATTAAAAAAGTTGCTGAAGTGCAATTGCTAAAGTAGCATTTATAGTGATGGATTACAATGTCTGACATTGTAAATATATTTTTCTTAAAGCCATGCAAACATATGCATACACTGAGTAGATATAGATTAAAAAGAAAAATAGGCTTTACAAAGTAAAAGGTATGAGTCTTTTTTAACAAAGTAGCTACTTTCTAGTGTGTCGCCTTCAGCTGAGCAAACAATATGCACAGCACTCAATCTGTTTCTGAGCCTGAAGCTTTTAAAAGTAAAAAAAAAATTCATTAATAGTAAAGCCAGCTTAAAGTAATGAGAAGACCTCTATGCTTGCAGCTTTTTGTGCACAGAACCACTTCATGAAAATCTCTTTTACATTGTCATAATCATTATGACCTACATTGGTAAGCACAGGTAACTCAATTGTATTTGTCACGTCCATTCACATTTGTGCCACGACCGGTTTGCTTACAGATCATTGCACATAGAGGCCTTCCATCACACTGGGGAAAGTGCATCTTGACAGAAATGGAGACACTCCACATGCAGCCCCCCTTGAAATTCCTTTGGATAATCTCCTAAAACTGTTCCTGAATAAAAGATTGTATTTTACATTCTTTCCTTACATAGCTAAGCATGCTGTCTGGTGTAGTCAATGACACCCTTGCTCATAATATGGTGTAACTTGCAAGTCTGTTCACATACCTGGCCTGGCAATCTGATCCCTTCTGACTATTCTCAGAGGCAAACAAGAGGCTGAATAGCAAGTGGGTGATCAAGGAAGTTCAGTACTATCAGCAAAAAGCCTGTATGCTTCTTAAGCAATAGGTTTTATTTCTTATTATCAATAAATACCTACCAGATACGACATCTTTCTTGGTTGTCATGTTTGTACCTGTATCTTCCTCATATAAACCCTACTGTCAGCTGGAGAAGTTTTGCTTTACATAGTGCTGGCGATGAGGATTAAGCCACAATGGAAGCAGAATGCTTTGTCTTGGCTAATCCTTCTCCCAGGGGCAGCTATGTTGGAGGGGAAGGTTTCCAGCACATGAACTGGAACATGAACTCCTGACCTTTATGCTGTCTGGAACTTAATGATATTGTTTTTGTTTTTTTAGAAAAGCAAAAATTTTTGTGAATACTTTAGAGATTAAAACAAGTAGAATAAAAACCAAATGAACTTAATGAGTCATTTGTCTTGTATTATCTTCTTAGGAGTAGCATGTTTGGAGAGTTTGCCGCTTGGTTGCTCCCAACTTTCCTGTCCACAATTTCTAGCCTCATTCTTAGGGTAACTGGCATGTGATTAGACCATGAGCCCAATAGGTAGTAATAGCTTCCAGAGCTGCTAGAGGCAGGATAAATTTGCTGGAAATTTCCTGATAGATAGCACAGAAATAATAGTGACTTGATGATTTATATCTTTAAACATAGGGAAATGTAGAAAACCAACACAGGCCCTCAAAAAATGTTTAGATTTCCTACTTAAGTTAAAAAACTCAGTAAGTTTGGCTCGTGATCATCTCAATACATGAGCAGGAACAGTTCTGCACATCTATAAAATAAATAACGTCTGAGATAAGACAGACAAAATATTAATGAAGGTAGCATTTCAAATGCTTCATCCAGTCCTTGACATCTCATAGTTTATCTGACCTATCTAAATCTTCACAGGGTTCCTTTTCCTCTCCTTTTTCTTTCTAATTACCCAGTCTATCTTTTCTCTTCCTACTTCTCAGCCCAGACAGCTCCTTCCCTTCAGACACCTCATAGATCCTTTCCCTCCTAGCTACCTGCCTGCTGGCGTCCAGCAAGGGACAGCTCCCCTTCGTGCTTTGACACCACTGTCCTTCTCCTGCCTGACTTCTGCCACATAACGTGTTCAGTTTTGTATTTGCCCAGGTCAGAAAGCTCTTCAGTTCCATCACATGTCTTGAAAATCTGAGGATATCTTACAGCATTTGAGAACAGACATGATGCATTTAAAAAAAAAAAAAAAAAAAAAAAAAAACAAAACATACACAAACTGCTGTCTAGTGATGATTGTGAGGGAGGAAGAAGTAAGGGGAGTAGGCAGAAGTTTTCTTAAAAGCAAAATGGATGTTTAATGAGGGAAAATCAGGTTCATATAGGACAAGTGGCTGGGACAACAACTTGTCCAATCATTCATTCATCCCTATGGTGTGCACATCTGCTAAGCACACTTGGCCCTTTCAGGACAGAAGTATCCCCAGTCACTGTAGTTCATCTCTTTACCATACTGTTGTTATACTAACAAGGAACTGCAGGATTTTTTTTCTGGTGGGGAATCAAAGTCAGCTGAATTAGCAGCAGATAAGAACAAGAGGGGGCCATGGTTCCATGCAGTCAATCTTCTTGCCAAAATTACCTGTCAGAGAGTGGCAAACCCTGTTATTTTTTCTGAACTAAATGACCACATGAATTATTTTGGTGAGCATTTGCCCCATCACCATGTGTCAGGATACTTGGGGGGGATTTGATATGACCTGATCTTTGGTCAACTGAACTGCGAAGAGCAGAAATACAGATCTGCAGAACACTTCCATGGCAGACAAAAGGATTTTATAAGAACCGGGCTCTTACAGCCTACTGAGACAATCACTCTGCCTTGCTTTCACATTTTCCAGTCTATGATTGAGGCCTGCAATACATACATCTCCCAAGAGGGAATATCTCTAATGTTAATGTTCATGCAGTATCATTAATATCTCCTCCTATTATCAATGAGGTAAGATCCTCCCAGGGATGTGTAGAGGGACCAGCAGTTTCATATATTGTGTGAAGAAAGAAGGAGAAAGAGTGAAGAAGAATACTCACAGCAAGCTTGTAAATTTTTGCAAATGACAGTAAACAAACAAACAAACAAAAAATTACCTTGTAAGGAGCTGCTAAGAGACAGAAACCAACTGGGAAATGGAGCAATGCTGTGACAGATTATATTTAACACAGACCAAGGTATGGTAAACTTGCTATCCATACTGATGAGCCAGACTCATGGGATCATCTAAGGCCAGTGGATTGAAGGATATCATCACAAACTGCTCAGTAAAAATGATTTCCGGATGCACAGTACAAGGACAGAGTAAAGAGACCTTTATAAAACAGTAATGCTGAAAAACTTCCTTCTTGAGAACATTAAATTGAAAACATTAAAAAGCCAGTGTAAATAATATTTACAAAGTGTGTTATTCCTTGACACTGAGAAGTCCCTTTTCTATCCTGTTCTGTTAATATCTTCTTCAGACACCTTTAGTCAAGTGCACTTTCACTATTCCATCCCTCTTCTTGTTGGGCTTAACTTGTAGGACTTCACTTGCCAGTTCATAGCCTGATGAAACACACTTGCAATTTTTTTGAGACAGATCTTTATACCTGATTATTTTGCTAGTTGCTTTCAATCTGGGATCTGATGTACTGATGCTTTGTTCATACTCTTTCCAGCCTAAATAGAAGCTTAACCAATAAACTGCCTTAATCTTGTCACTGCCTAAAGCCATTGCATCACCATATTCGTAATGACATTACAAATCATCTCCATTTCCACACACTGTGGCTCTGACACATTGCTCACTGTGGTGAGCCACTACTGTAAGTAACAGCAGAGCCATTACTAAGTATGAGAGGAGGCACAGGAATATGAACAGCTATCAATTTCTTTCTACTTCTACTGCAAAACACAGAAGAGTTCTCTGTGACCAGCAGAAGGGTGGTGATGGCACCCCAGATGTTCTGGCCAGACTCAGGAGGCATGTTAACTGCTCAAGTCTTGGCCTCCAGGTCTCCTCAGAAAGCTGTGTTAATTTCTTGTGGTCAGGGGCGATTGGGCAGGGTCCTTCCCCACACCAGGCAAGAGGAAACTGTCAGCGCACTTTAGCACTTCTCTAAATAGATTGTTATTATATACAAGCCTCTAAGAACTGTAGTAAATGGGAGCATACAAAATAATATTTATCAAGAGGGAAGCAGTGACAAAAAACTGCAAATAGTGATTTTGGTCAGAAAGATAGTTTAACCAGGCTAGATCACGAGCTTCTGGAAAAGCAAAACCGTGGTTTTATATTTTACTGTTCACAGCAATTACACTGAGACTTTTATATAGATTGTAGTGTTTGCTTCCTAGATAATTACACAGTGTATGATGATAAATAAAGTTGCTTCTACTACAGGCTTTATTGATCAAAAGACAAACAATGAACACAAGCAATGTTATTGTATTTTGAAACTGTTACTCAGGTGATCAAATAGTATGATGAGGAGAGCTATATAAGTACTGTCACGTGTATAAATCAGGCTCTAGCATTCTACTTGTACAATTAATCCAGGCACATGTAGCAGCAAAGGCTGCTGCAAATACTCTCCAAATATAAAAAGAAGCCAAGGCTGGCATTTATTGAGTGAGAATGAATTTATTTGGATCATCTCCCAGGACATGTACATGTGGATATATCCCTGAAAACAGGATTGCCATCTTTGTTTCGGTACATACCATTGCTCCCAACTTGAAAGTATTGTATATTGTCTTTTTGCATAATTTCTCACCAAGATGAGGTCAGACTGCTTCTAAGCCTTGGCACACTGGCTGAAGCAAGAGGAAGAGGTGTTGTGAATCTCAGTGGGAAAATTTGGGGTCATTATCTACAGAATAGCTGGAGTTTGTTTTGGTTTTTTTTTTCTCTCCACATTGATCTACCAGGTGCCTTTCCAAGAAGGAAGAATCCCTATAAATTGTGAAGATAGCTGTAGGCTATGCATATCTACTCTTCCTGCTCTTTAAACTGTCTAGACACAATAGCCTGATCTGAGGGGCCATGTAGCTGCACTAGGGTAATACGGTGGCTGAGCTAATAAACCCTGGGGAGATCAGGATGGATTAACTAGAGCACCAGACAGTGCTTTGAGACTTCATCTAGCTTTTAGTCTGAGAAGAGGTGGCACAAACACAGAGTCAGAGCCAGCAATGCTGGCTGACTCCTTGTGCTGTTTCACTGCAGAACTCAAGATGTTTTTCAATGTTTACAAGTCTTGTTGATTTTAAAAAGAGGGGACATAGGTCATAAGTCTAAAAAGTAAGCCAAAGCCCTGACACAAGTTTGTACCTACAGGGGTAAGAATGACTAAATCTTTGGTGAAGTCTCTCTGCTGTGCATGCTCACATATGCAAGCTAGCTGCAGCATAAACAGGCCCTGCTATATCAGCGATGTGAGCATGGGATGCTGTTGGCCAGTGCTAAAGCATTTTCAGTCCCTTCAGTAACTGCATATTTTTCCATGTGTGCAGACACATACCTGCACACGCACCCCAGCGCACTCATCAAACGAGTAAGGAATGCCGTCACCAACCAGCTTTTTCTTGACAGGCCTCTGCACATTGTGTCAGCCAAGAAAAATTTCACATTTACGGGAAAACCCACTGCTGTTCTCATCCTGTTACACAGTAAATAAAAGCATTTCACAATAAATGTTGGCACAATAACTCTCAGAGGAATCTCACATACCAAACAACCATGTATTCATACATGCTAACAAAATAACCCAGGATTTCTTATGTCCCTGTTAAGAAATTATTCCCTAGCAAACTAAACCAAGGACATGAGATGACAAATCACAAATCATCTGATACCATCAGGTATTGTACTATGAAGGTTTAACTTAAGAGAGCTTGAATAAAAATATAGAGAATTGCTTGAGGTTTCAGCCAATACTAAAAAGAGGTAATAGTTTCTAAAAATTTCCCAGCCCCATTTAGAGATCCCAGATGCCTGAAACACTACTGTCCAGTTTCATTTATACTTCAAAAACTGGAATGTTTCTCTGGCCCTGAACGGTGACTCTTTGGACTGTTTTCTGTCCCTAGTGCAAGCTAGAGAGTTTCAAAACAGATACAGGCATGTAAATAAAATAAATCAAGTCTAAGAATTCCTGGGAAAGAGCAAATAACCAGTGCTTATAACAGTAAGTAAAACTGGCCAGGCCTCATTTTACAGTCCCAGAGGCAAAGGGGTATAGGTCGGTTCACATCTAGCCAGCTAACATCTTGCCACAACAATAATTGTCTTGCTTTAAACAGTCCTTAGCCCATGTGTGTGGTTGAATTGGGCCCAAGTGTTTTTTGGTGAAGGACTATCTAGCACAGACCAAAACCACAGTAAATATTTAAACAGGAAGGATAATCTTCTGCCCTTTCCTGAAGCCTGTGACCTGGTCCTTGTTTAGTAGCAGAGCCAAAATGAGGCTTCTCAGAGGACAGAAATGGCTGCAGTGTTACAGTCATCCCACTCTCCTGTCCCTGGGGACACAGGAGTAAAAATGCTTCACTTGCAAAATATCCTGAATTTACAGGAGCAATGAAATCTTAAGTACAACTGCTTTATAAGGTAGCAGCCCTGAAATTATTCCCAAAAATTAGCCCATTGTTAAGATCCAACACAAAAGGGCTATTTATTTGCTAGATCATTTTTATTTCCTGTATAATCACTGTTAATAACAGTAGCTCCCATAATGGTTTCATAAGAGAGGTACTTGCCAGATTCATCTCTACCTTTCAACCTCTGCAAATGAAATCAGCAAGTCATTACATGCAGTACAAAGTGTTGTAACCAGCAGTCATGGAACTTTTGTGAATTCAAGGACTGACCATCAAATTTAGCTTTGAATATGTGAGACCTAAATCAAGTTATTTAAAAGTTATATTTACTGCATTTCCCAGTGGTAGCAGGTATCATACCAGCAGGGCTGTTTCATTCCAGTCCTCACTGATGACTTAATATTTTCACTAGCACAATTCATGTCAATGTCATGATTACAAGGACCAGGACATAGAAAGAACAGTTACTGGGTATCTAGACATTTTCAACCAAATACTGATAGTGTGGCTTCATTCTCTTCTATTCTGCAACTTTGACAAGGACATGGATGTCTCCAGAGCTGTCACTATCAAAAGACAAAGCCTGAAATTCAAGTGGAAAATATCCTTAGTCCCCAAACTTGATAAAAGGCCATTTCACTTCTCCCTCCTGAAATCCAAAGCACACCTGCTGATTGCAGTAGCCTGACCAGTGTGTGTTGTGGTTCTTTGTCTGTACTCCTGTTGCAGTCCTTGGATGGATTGTTTCTACACATATTTTTTTCTTGGTGCATGGCCATGGTGAACCAGGACCACCATTTTTCTGTAATATAATCTTGCCCTACCTGGCACATATTCAGGTTTGAAAACACATCACCCTGGCTGTTAAGTATCATTCACTTTTAATGGCTTGTTTTGGAACAGCAGTTTTGGGGCTTCTGATTATTTTTAACTCAAGCAGTAATAATCTCAGGGAATGGCAACACCAAATGTCCTGCCATATTCTACCCACACTTTCCAGCTGCAGTCATACAGATGTGTTGAGATCTGGTGTGTCCAAAATTACAGTTATCCCTTGAGCTCATCTGGAAGTCATCAGGAGGTGTCAGGCAGCAATCATCACAATTCTTGGGTGGAGCATTAATGGTGTTTAATACAAGTCAGGGGCTTCCTCAGTCTTGCACTCCTCAGAGTGGCTGGTAGCACATTAAGTGACTCATTTCTGGATACATACTGTGGCAATGGCACCTATTGCCACCTGCTTGCTATAACTTCTGTCATCCTGATTACATGTGCATCACAAACTTTAATTGTGGAAATTAGGAAAAATAATAATAAAGTGTTTTCAACCAGTTATGGTTTATTGTGCTATAAATTTCAATTGTCTCTAGCTGATTTCCCAGAACATATCTACTTATTTCTGCTCTGTTGTTAATTGCAGCTCTCTCTCCAGACAGACAGTCTGAAGCTACAGATCAGCTGCTTTGCAGTACCATTTCAGAAATCCTTCCTGAGATACAAGTAAACAGCCAGTGAGCTGTGCAAATAATAATAATCAGCTTTATTTTCTCCCTGAGTGGTTTTTAATGTATGGGTCACATTGACCATGGCCTGACTTCTCCAACACAGCATTTGACAAGACCTACTTGTTCATCGGGGGACTGAAATTCCCAGTTGGTGCCCAGTTACCTGCAATCACTGGTCTATGATAGCTTTTGCGGCTCATTTGTCTGAATCACCAGCGTGAAACTAAGGCTTTCTTATCACCTGTGCTCTTTACACAGTGCTTGCAGAAGTATCTAATAAAAGAGGAAGACTTTTAATTATTTTAGCAAGCTGTCGGCAGCAGAGAGCAAGAGAGAGAGAAAGTCTCTGGTAATTGGGTTTTATTCCCAATACAGAAAATATCATTGGAAGTTTGTACTTGCTAACACATTTATGACTTCCAGTTCAATGTGCACTTCTTTACCCTCCTATCAGGATGCTGCAGGGGTTGGGAGCTCCTTGGGGAGCACGGAGTGCCTGGCAGCCCAGAACAGTCCCACCCCACACCTAGGGAGCCCCAGCTCTGGGCATCTCCCTGAAGATGGGGACAGGCCAAGGCCAGCCTAGGACACTGGCCCATGGGCAGGCATCACAATCAACAAGGTCTGTGGCCATGCAAGGCAGGGCCTGATGCCCTCAGGGGGCTGAAATTGGGTCCTTCCTGTAGGAAGCTGATCTGGGCAGTAAGTGTTGCTGGTGCCCTCAGGCCCCAGCTTGAGATACTTAATGTATGTTAGTTAAATGATTTCATTACCTAAGAATGATTCTGGTTGAAAGGTTCTGCTAGCCTGCAAGCTGTGGAAGTAGCAGCTCTCAGAAACAAAATGTGAATTTTAGCTATCTCTCTACAGTAATTTCTTGTCTTTAAGTTCATTTGTCTTGTGCTGAAGACCCCTTGACTCTCAATTTAGGATGTAAAAGGACTCTAGGGAGGGATAAAATAAAAGAAAAAGAAAAAGCAATCAGGCTTCATGTAAAAAGCAGTATGTTAAAATTGAGTCCTTTCTGCTCTAGCTTTGGAACAACTGGTCCTCAAACCACATTGGGTAACGAGCAGGGCACAGTGCACTGAAATCATCCCATGTCCAGTTTGCCAGAGTCAGACTGTGTGATGGGAAGGAAGCACAGGCACCTCATTTGTGCTCAGCAACGTTTTGGGAGCCAGTCTCTGAACGTGAGTTACCACAGAGCTGAGACCTGCAACAGCTTTGGTCTTTTGTAGATGGAGCCAGTTATCCCCAAAAACTGACAATATACGTGGCACTGATCTGGAGGACAAATAATCCAGTGCTATAAATTGAATGTGAGGAGTTTAGATAAATTTTTATAATTTTTGAATATATATATTCATTTTTAAAAAATATAAGAAGTGGGATTAATTTAATCTGATTTTAGACATCTTTATCATAAATATTTATATTTGGCCCAGTCACCCCCCAAGTTCCCTTCAGAGTCAACAGAGGAAGACAGGCACCTTTAGGGCATGACTCAACTAGCCTGTTTTTAGATGCCTACTAACATGACAGAAATCTTGTCCTCTAGGTGACAGTTTCTCTCTTCCACTGACTAAAAGGACAGCCAAAGATGATTATCCAACATACACCTTTAAGGGTATCTCCCTCTCAGTAACCAAGGAAGATCAGCTTACCCAAACCATGTCAGAAATCTTCACACCTATCCACACATGAACACAGGGAGCCTTGGGAGCATGTTGAAAGACCCCTTATAATAAAATTGACACCTCTGAGCAGATGGTT
>JANHGN010012769.1:0-28600 GCA_024605025.1 Megaceryle maxima
CTTCCCTGTACTGTCAGATTCGCTCATAAACTGCAGTGCTTGTCAGCGACTGCCTTTGTGCCCAGCTCTGTGCCCAGCGAGAGATGCCTGGGGGGAGTGGGGGTGTGCTGGGAGAGAGACACAGGATGTGGAACAGCAGAGCTGCTGTGGAGTGTGCAGACAGAGCATCCAAAGACAGGGAGTGTGCAGGAGGGGGGCAAGTATGGTGTAGTTTTTGGGAACAAGGATTGATTTTCCGCATAGCAGGGGGGCAAACCTGCCTGGGCAGGGGTGCAACAGAGAACAGAGGCACTGGGTGGAGACATACCTTTGCTCAGAGACAGGTGAAAAGGGATGGGAGGGGGAACTGCATGACAGGTAAGGGATTCAAGTGGACAAGGGTGGCAGCTACAGCAGAATGGAGTCTGTAAAGGGGCATGTTGGCCCTCCCCTTCGCCGAGCTGTACTTTTTCCTTTTCCTCCGGGTAGCTCCTTCCTAGATCAGGGCCGACAGACAAAGGCTCTAACAGTGCTTGAAAGCCCGGCTCTCGGTGGGGTTTGCCTTCCCCGAGCGCCAGCGCGGGTCCCCCCGGCCCTGTCCCGCCCTGCCCGTCGCTGCCGCCCCATCCCCCAGCCGAGCAGGTGCGGGAGGCGAGGCCCGGCCCCGCCGTGCAGCGCCGTGCCTACCTGAGGGCGCCCGCTCCCAGCCGGCGCCCGCCTCGCTGCGCTGCGCACCGGCAGCCGCTTCCTGCTCCGCGGGCAAAGGGCGCTTCCTGGGCGGGGCGGGACGGGCGGCACCGCGTTCCGAGCAGGGGCGGCCCTACGGCGAGGGTACCCGGCGCCGGAGGCGCACCGCACCTCCGCTCGGGGTACTCCTTGTCCGGGGGGTTACCCTGTCCTGGGCCTCTCGGCTCGGTGCCCTACACCTGCCTGCCCACGAAAGAGCACTGAGGACGGGTACTCGGCGGGGTCTGGCGGGAGGAGACGTAGGCTATTCGCGGTCATAGCTGCTCCGGAGCCTTAAATCCAGCACCGCTGTGGCGGGCTGTTGCCCAGAGGCAGGTCTTCGAACACCCCAGGATTTTGAAAGACCACGATTGTTTTATGCTCCATACACAGATTATTATATTTACACAGATTATTATATAATATTATATTATAAACTGCCAATCTTAACTTCAGGGCAGAAAGGAAGCAGCTGAAGGGGGGTGCAGAGTATTTGTCTGTGGTAGAGAACAGGACACGGAGCACCTTAACACACAGCAGCTCCTTGTGAGGGCGCCATGCCATGTAGGAGAGGAGATAGGGAGTCACTTTGTTCTGGAATTACTGCCTCATTTGGAATTTCCCCAGGGGAAAGAGTGTAACAGCTGGGGGAGAAAAATCAGCCAGTGAATAAGCAGAGGTATATCCAGCATTGAGAAAATGGGGGGGGAGGAGGAAAGAGAGAGAAGACCAGGACAACGAACAAGTGACAATACCTGCATGAGTGAGTTCATTGGAGATTGCCCTCAGGATCCCAAGGTTCCTAAGGCCAGCGGACTGTTGGTGCAAGCTTGTTAACAGGCTGTATTTTATGTAATTATGTGCATACCTAATGAAGCTTGTCAGTTAAATGAGTGACTGCCTTTATCTTAGTTGCTGATTGTTTAATTACCCATTAGCTAGATTGATTGCTTTGGCTATGCTCTTACAAACCCAAGCAAGGGCTGAAACTGGAGAAAACCCAAAGACTGAAAAGCAACTGTGAGGCTGCATTGAAGAGTCTTTCAACTGATGCTGAATTTTACCGCATCTTTAGAAAACTGATACAACTTAAAATAGTCTAAATGTTTTTACTCCCCTATGCAGTCTGTTTCTCCATAACATGGGAAAAGGACATTCCCTTTCATGAGATGGTGGCAGGTGATGCTTCTCTGTGCCAGCAGTGGCACCCAAGGACTTGTTTGACCCTTTGAGTCCCTGTTTCATGGCTGTGGCCAGTTGTACGCCTTTGTGTTCAATCTTCCCTTAATGCATCTGTAACTGAAAGGTTAGGAGTAATTATACCCTCTCTGTCTCCCCATATCTAGGAATAACCAAGAATTTTCAAAGAGCTGATTGTTACAAAGGACTTCTCAAAAGTGTTTAGACATGTGGAAGAACGCTTCTCACAAACAGGACCACTAGGTGTCAATTTCTGGGGCTGTTTAGACTGGAGAAGACTGAAAGGGGATCTTATCAATGCTTATAAATATCTAAAGGGTGCCAAGAGGATGGGGCCTGACTCTTTTCAGTGGTGCCCAGTGACAGGACAAGGGGTAATGGGCACAAACTGGAACACAGGAGATTCCATCTGAACCTGAGGGAAAACTTTTCCTTTGCTGGTGACAGAGACCTGAACAGGCTGCCCAGAGAGGTTGTAGAGTCTCCTTCTCTGGAGATATTTAAAAGATGCCTGGACTCATTCCTGCTCTGGGTGACCCTACTTTAGTGGTGGGGTTGGACCAGCTGATCTCCAGAGATCTTTTCCAATTCCCACCATTGATTCTGTGATTTACCCCACGATGAATGGCAGCCCTTGGCTCTCGGGTAGCCTCGGCGGCACTCCCATATCCAGCCCCTGCATTCCTGGCGGGATCACCTGGCTCCCCTTCGAAAAGAAGGACCAGGACCTCCCCGGTTTTCCACGAACACCCGAGGGGCCCAGCTGGCAGGGACACTGCACGCCACCTGCCGGCAACTGCAGCCGCACCGACCGGCAGCCGCCGTTGGCCGCCCACCCCTGCCCCGACCGGAGGCTTGGCCGCTGCGCACCATGGGAAGTGGAGTCCTCCTGTCGCAGCCACGGCGCCCGCCGCCCCTTCCCGCTGGACTATAGTGCCCAGAGACCTCCGGGGCGCGAGAGGCCGCGGCGCCACCCAAGGGGCGCGCATGCGCAGTGAGGCCGCGGGTGTGAACGCCGGCTATTTAACCTCTGCTGCGGCACTGGCTGTGCGGTTTCTTCTCCGCCCCTTCTCTCGCCTCAGGGCGTAGTGGGGAAGTGCTGGGGCTCCTGGCACTCGTCGCGGGGCTCTTTACCGAGTCGGCCCCATTGGGGTTCCGTCTTCTCGGGCTCCGTGCGGCAGGAGGCGGTTTGGGGACGGGTAGTGGCCCAGCAGGAGCCGTCGTGGAGATGGGTGGAGAAGATAAGGAAGGAAAGGGGGCGATAGGGGGGAGAAGCAGCGCGGAACGGAGGGACTGCTGGCCGAGGGAATGTGGCTGGAGGGAGCTCGTGGCTTTCTAAGCCTGTGAGTCCTCAAGGAGCGACAAGGGAGGGGGTGAAATATTTCTTGCATCTGTGTGGCCCTAATGAGAAGAGCAGAATGTAAGCCCTGGACTCTTTTAACCTTCCATTTGGGCCGTGATGCCCATTTCCATTAACAAGTGACATTCGTTTCCCTGGTCGATCACTGAAGGAGAGCCACCAGGCTAAGTCACACTAGAGATCCTTACAGGCCTGCCTATAAGAAAGGCAAGTGTGGAGTGATGCTTCCTCTGTGGCACCCTTCCAAGTCCAGCTTGTCTGTGGCCTGAGTACTTATCCCAAAAGTTTTAATTGCAGTTTTGCATTCATGTGGGTGCAGCTGTGGTGTGCTCTGATCTGCGTATCTCAGGAGTGTAGCTTAAGTAGTTTACATCACAGTTTTACAGATTATTGTTTTTTTAGAGTATTTTACTTGCAAATGTCTCAATGTGCTATTCTAGTAAACACTTTCTTTTGAGTTTTCTTTATCTGTAAATAGTGCTACTTATTGTTTTCTTGGGTTTAGATACAGTGAAAAGGTAATTTTAGTGGTCTAGGTGAAGAATTCAATGTATATAGGATAAAGGGCCTCTGAAATGTTGAATTTTTGCATCAAAGCAGTGTAGTTTGTTCTTCATGTTTTACACTGAGGTGTTTCAGACTGCTCGAAGTGTAATGCATTTTCCCTTACTTAACAGGCACTTGTGTCTGTGGGAGGGAAGAAGGCTTGCTGAAGTGCCATATTTGAAAAGCTCTTAAGAAAAAGGCAAACAAAATATATACACTATGCTCTATGATAGTGTTTCAAATGCAGTATTCCTGAAGCTCACCCTTGCCTGCTGGTGTTTTTGGATATGCTTCAACATTGTACATGGCGACTTGTGAGTCAATGCTCTCTTATCTTTGTGTCAGAGTGAACTGGAGAGATCAGTTTCATTTGGGCTGTAGAGTCTGTATCAGGGCATTGGTTAAGTGTTTAGAAAATGTGCATAAAGAGCATACTGACCAGCAGAAGTTAGGGAAGAAGTGACAGGCGGGCATCCATTTTTCTATCAGTTTTCTGGCATGTAGCAAGATAGTACTGATCTAGTCCTTTGTATGGAGGGACAGCTGGCAGGTAACAGCATTGGGAAGCCAGCCCCAATGGATCAAGAGAAATGTCATGGGTTGACCCTGTCTGGATGCCAGGTGACCACCAAAGCTGCTCTATCACTCCCCCTCATCAGCTGGATAGGGGGAGAAATAAAATGAAAGGCTTGTGGGTCCAGATAAAGACAGGGAGAGATCACTCGCCAATTACCGTCACAGACAAAGCAGACATGACTTGGGGAAATTAGCTTAATTTATTACCAATCAAACTAGAGCGGGGTAATGAGAAATAAAACCAAATCTTAAAGCCACCTTCCTGTGACTGCTCCCTTTTCCTGGGCTTACCTTCTGATTTCTCTACCTTCTTGCCCACAGTGGGATGGGGAATGGCAGTTCTGCTCAGGTTGTTACATACCCCTGCCTCTCCTTCCTCCTCAGGGGGAGGACTATTCATGCTCTTTCCCTGCTCCAGCATGGGGTCCTTCCCACAGGAGGCAGTCCTCCATGAACTGCTCCAATGCAAGTCCTAATTACAGGCTGCAGTTCTTCATAAACTGCTCCAGCATGCGTCCCTTCTATGGGGTCTAAGTCCTTCAGGAACAGACTGTTCCAGGGGGGGTCCCCCAAGGGGAGGGGGGGATGGATGGACAGACGAATGATGGACTTGTGATGTTCTGTGAGGAAACTTGCTTCGGTGGAGGTGCCTCTCTCCTTTAGACAACAGGTCCTCCACTGCAGGCTTCTCGTAAGATCACAGCCTCATTTGAGCATCTGCCTGCTCTGGCATGGGGTCTTCCATGGGCTGCAGGTGGAGATCTGCTCCCCCATTACTCTCCATGGGCTGCAGGTGGACAGCCTGCATCACCATGGCTGTCACTGTGGGCTGCAGGGAAATCTCTGCTCTTGTGCCAGGAGCACCTCCTCCCACTCCTTTTTCATTGACTTTAGTGCCTTCAGTATTGTTTCTCTTGCATATTCTCCCTTCTCTCATGGCTGTAATTGCTGGTTTTGACCCTACCTCCCTTTGTCCAATACGTTACCACAGAGGTGCTACTTCTGCTGGACTCGGCCTTGACCAGCAGTGGGTCCATCATGGAGCTGATACTGGCTCCATCAGACATGGGAGAGGCTTCTAGCAGCTTCTTGTAGAAGACACCTCTGTAGCCCCCCACTCCGCTACCAAAGCCTTGCTGTGTAAACCCAATAAAAATGTCTCGACCAATTGTGGGAGAATAGGAAGGAGAAGCATGAATGAGGTGCTTATTACCTATCTTTGAAAGCTTGTCTTTCACCAGAGCTTACAATGTGTTGTTTGTACAGCTTTAATTAACATTGCTTTGTTAATTTCTTTCAATTAGATAAATGTCCCAAGGTGTGTTAAGAAAGCTGGATTTTGTTCACAGATATCTGGGGACTAAGATGTTTGTGTACTGAAGGGGTCAGTCTTTCCCTGTTTCTTCCCTCAGGCAGTCTGGTGTTGAATTACTTCATTTTAGGTGATGGTTGATCCGAGAATAGAGCTATATTAATGTGGTTATTAGTTGAAATATGTATTTGTCAGCCTCATCAGGATAATTGTGTTATGTAAAGTAAAATACAACAGCCTCTGGTCCCATTGTAGCTTCATTCCATTTGGAACCGATTGTCTGACAAGTTCCAAGTGAAATTGTGTACCTGAAACAGCATGCACATACCTTATCTGTCCAGAGGGAATGGTATGTGCAAATTATTTGGGCTTCAGTGGTCTGTGGGTGCTGAGAAGGGACGATTAACAAAGGAGACTTTTTAAACAGTTCAGGTAATTATGAGAATACTGGAGGCTAGTACTCTGTGAAGGTTTTGCATGGCAAGCCTATCAAAGGGAGGCTGGAGTCACACAGTTGGTTTCTTATGAGCCTTCTCTGATTATGATGACTGCCTGAGGCTTGAGCAAGCAAGACATAGCTTAAAACCAAAAGCTCAAGTAGAGCTGCACATGAATATGTGCATAGACAAATGTACACCTGCATGTGCACGCACCTCTTCATAGCAGGAGAATTATGGAGGGCACGCTGATCTTAACAAGACCAGTGACTAATGGTGTGAGTCAACATCTTTCCACTTTGAACCCAGGATAAATCGACAGATAAAATGCCAACAGCCACTGTTCAGTACATCTTGCTGCTGTTTTGGACTGTGTAAACACTCAGCCACTTATTGACTACCTAATAAAAGGGCTGCCTTTTTTCCATGTAACAAGGAATGTGACAAGTTTAGTCTGGCAGGCAGGCAGGAAGAGGACCTGTGCCATCAGCGGTAAATCTGTAGTGGGTTGAATAGATGCCTTTGGGGACCTGCACTGCTTGTGGAGCTCATTTAATTAGTCCAGATGTTGACTACCATGTGAGGAATGACACTGGGGAGGGTGCACCTGAGGCAGCACACTGTCCATCTCTGTTACAGCAAAATATGTTAATTATTGTTGTAGCTGCTCTCCTTGAAAGGTCTTTTGAAGTTGAATAATGCCAATGGCCCTGACAGACATCTGGCTATTTATCTGGTTTTATTAAATAGCCCTATTCATTTAGATTTCTGAGTTGCTGCAGGACTGCACATGGTTTAGACTTCATGCATTTGCTGTCTTTTTGTGCTTGGTTCTTGCTCTTAATAGGGATGCTTTTGTGTTGAAAGCAGCTAGTTTGAAGGTTTTCCTTCCTTTCTTTTGAATGTGTAATCAGAGGTTGTTTGCTTTGAGTGCTGTGGTTTTTACAGTCTTCATGTCTGCTAAAACAAAGCAATAAATATGATCCACAAAGCTTCATGTATTTCTAACACTTATAGCAATGAAGGTTATGGAGGCTTCTCTGGTAAAGTTTGTGCATGACTTGGTTCTATGTCAGCATGTATTTTTAGTCAGGCTGAGGTTTTTCAGATGGTTCCCTTTGACCTGTGTCTCACTTTGCTTGCTGTGCTTTGCACTCATCTAGGTTATTTTGGCTAGTTGTGAGTCAGCTGACAATTAGTTTCATTTTAAGTCTTTTGGACACGTGCTCTTCTGTTGACCCTGTACTTGCTGAGTTTTGTTCCTCTGCTTGACAAGCAGAGATACAGCCTGTTTTCCTCCCCAGAAGTTCTGTCCATTTTGTTGCTCATCTTGGGTGTCAGCTCTGTTTTCATGCAGTTTTCCTTGTTTCTTGTTGAAGTAGAGACAGTGATTTGTGGAAAAATGGGAGGCAGCAAAGGCAGGTTCAATCAACCATTTGCTGCTCAAATTACAGCCTTGGTGCAGTACATGTACTGCCAAGGGAAACTTCACCCTAATTTATGGGCTGTCTATCAGGCTGGGAATTCAGATTCTGTGAACTTGAGAAATAAATTTACTTTTTGAGGTGCCTGCTCAGCTGGCAGAGATGTGTTGGAACCATGGACTTCTCTAGACACTTGTGGGAGTTTGGCTTCTTCACATACGCTCCTTTGGCTTACCAAGAAGCACTTTGGGCTGTCTCTTATGGTTTCATCTGGTTAATCACATACACACTTAGGCAAAACTGGAAGCCAAGCAGGACGCAGGGCACTGCTTTGTGTTGCTGTACAGTGTTGCACTATTTTACATAAATTTAATTTGCTTAGGGAAAGCTACGATCTGCATACAACTGTGTTCTTTGTAGACATCCTTATGCTTTGGTATGATAAAGCCATGCCCCTTATCAAATACAAGAAAGAGCTGCTTTTGCAGTATTTGAGTATTTTTGCAGAGGGCCAGAGGAGCAGTTGTACAGAAATGCAAATACCTATCCAGCAATAAATCTTCCTTTGCTGACCTGCAGCTGCACCTTCTCCCTGGATTTCTTTTTTGCCATGAAAAACTTTCTGATGGTGCTTGCCTCTGTTGTCACACTTGTGGATGTTTCCCTTTTTCCCCATGCCACATGTTCATAGCTGACACTGCTCTGGCAGTGGCTGAACCCACAGGATTTTAATTTTTTTTAATTTATTTAACAGAAGAGCACTAGATAACAGATTGTGTTCTCTCTAGTCTATCTGAGAATTCTCTGCTCAGGTTCAGGACGGAAATGATTAGCATACAAGAATACTTTTAAGTATTTCTCCTCACCTTATTACTTCAAGACATGTCATTCACTGCGGACCTAAGCTAGTGGTGTCTGAAGGTCTCCTGGTGAACAAGCTCATAAAGACGTGTGTATATAATAGCAAAGAAAAGGTCACTTCTGAAATGTTACTTATTTTCACCTTTCAGGCTGCAATGTGTGCACTAGCTGTTCTTGAAGGTAAGGAAATGCATTTAATTTTTAATGGTTTCCTAGTAGCAGCATGTTTTTATGCTTAACGGGGATGGAAAATCTGGTTTGGTGTGGACATGGTCTTAGAGGGTTTTGCTGCGGGATTTATTAGCATCAGGACATCATTTGAGTGTTCGACTGAAACAAGATTATGTTCCCTAAATGTTTCAGCTTGCTGCACTTGCTGTTGTAAGTAGCTTCTGCTTGAAATTAATTCCACTGGGAAATAAGAGACTGCAGATAAAAGAATGACATCAGTATACTCAGAAAATGAAAAAGCCAACCAATTGAAAATAGAATATTAATTAATTAAACTTACAGCTTCCTCTTAAAGATGTAATGTTTGAACGAGTGCTGTAATAGACTCTAGCAAGATAATACTAATATATATTTGTATTTTATATGTATTATGTAAGTTGTCAGAGTTGACTTTAGATATTATTGAGTATGGGTTGTGTCTTCATGTTTACAAAGAATAAGAATGCTGATTCATTAGCTGTCAAATATTTTTCAACATATATCAGGTTATGTCACTTGTGGCTTTATTTAATCAAAAATCTCTTACAGGAGTTTAAAGACTTTTCTCACGTTTTATGAAACTGATAACTAGGAAGACTAGTACAAAACCATCTGCACATAAGCTATGGCACTTGGACAAGCCAGGGTTTAGTGATTAGTTTGAGATTGTACATTTCAGTAGCTGGATTTGGAAGTGAATCTCAATTTTCACTCTTAAATCCCAGCTCCCAGGTGATGTTCTCAAACTTGTGTCATCACCAAGCTTTCAGCCTGATGGCTGTAATTATGTTGAACTGTTTGGTAATAACTTTTTTCTGTGTGCGCTGTTTTCAGCTCACAGCGATGTGATGACAATAGACAGGAGAGTGTGCGACTATGTTATTTTTGACCTTGACTGTCCTCAGCTGGAGAAGCCTTTTCAAGTCAGGTGGCATAAGATAAGTACACCCTTGCTGTTCTGGACACATGAAAACGCTAGTCATGGTCAGCACATTCATGTCTTTCCTAATGGGACGCTGAGGCTCCATGTGATCGGGAAAGAGGATGCGGGATGGTACGTGGCCATGGTGTACAAAAACAATCAGTCTTGTCTCGCTGAGAGAAAATTTCATCTACGTGTGCATGGTAGGTATAAATTCTCACTTTAAATTCCTTATCTTATTGAAATAGCTAGGTGGCTGAACTATGTTATGGCAGGTGGTTTCAATGTAGGCAGAATCTTTGCTTGTCAGGGCAAAAAATTCTTTGTCCAGAAGCAGATTTTTAAAAGCAAGTAATTGTCATTTGTATGGGAGTTATTTCCATTCAGATTACAGTAATCTGCCAAATTAAACTCCTGACATAGCAGTTTTTGCAAATGTCAGGATCCAGTTTTGTTAGGGAAACCATTAAAACTTACTATATGTGTTTTGGACAGTGTCAAAGTCAATATTCCAGATGTGTCCCTAGGCATTAAGATATGATGGATGCTGATTCATAATACACTTTTGCTGTCCTGTGACGTCCCAGTAGGATTCTCTCTTACCAAGTCAAATCCAAGTAGAATGCTTCCTCAGCATGTCAAGGAGATACACCTTCTCAGGGAACTCATCAGAGACTTGGTTTATTATGTGCCACCTTCTTAAAAGCAAGCTTTGGCTGCATGCAGGTTTCCAGGAGATAACGTGTAAGCCTGTGTGGAAATGCTTCCAAGGCAATAAGAGATTTCAAAAAGCAAATATAATGTCCTGTACATCCCTTAAGTAAATGTGTATGCTTGTCTTTCAACAGGGCACCTTGTCAGAGGGCATGTAGGCGACTGTGTTACTTTTGATCTGAACTGCCTGCAGTCAGACAGGTACATCCATATCAACTGGAAGAAAGACAACCAGCAAGTGGCCAAGATAAAACAGGCGGAAAACTTCCTTGTGTGCTACCAGAGCAGAACCCGTGTGTTCCTCAATGGCAGCCTGAGCTATTGCCCCACACAATGGGGAGATGAGGGAGAGTATGTGGCAGATCTGTTTAGTCAGGATGGCAAGTATTTACATCAGGAAACTTTTAACCTGGAACTGAACAGTAAGTCTGAACATGCAACTCATGTGTCATGATGTATTTTCAGTAGGTGGCCTTGCACTGTTTGAATACCATGTTTTGTCTTTGGGGACTTTTCCCAAATGGTGTATTTTGTAGAGGAATGAAATATCCAGAGAAACATTCCCACATTTCTTCCCTTCCATTCTCTGAGCACAGCTGTATTGTGGGACATTAGGTCTAGAAGTGTAGTTTGGCCAGAGGTGGCAGAGCAAGGAGATGCACTCATTTGTGTGGCAAGTCCTGAAAACACTTAGATGGTGTGTGCTACTCTGGAAGGTTTCCTTGTCCAGGGCCTGTGTTCAGAAGGTTTCTGGCTTCTGAATTCCAACAAGATGGTAAGCCAAAAGTGGTCCACTTCTCCCTAGTCCAAGCCATGCCTGTTTTACTTGGCAGCATGGAGAAAAATAGATGTATAGGAAAACCCTGTAAAGCTCAGAACTGGGAGAGGGTCCTACTGGTGTTCAGACTCCTGCCGTTTGCCTGATGCTTGAATCTAACTCAGGTTGCCCTTTTTAACAAGAACCCTGGCTTCAATCCACTGTTTTCACTCGTGTCATATAATAGTTTGCATCGGTGGGAGAGGGTCTCCATATGTGCAGGTTAATGTCTGGTATGACTGCTCGGGGCAGTCATGCCTGAGAGTCACTCTCATGTTGCTATAGAGCAGTCTTTTAGAAGTTTATTTTGGGAAGTCCTGCTGCATTTCAAGCTGCCTTCAAAGTGCAATGGTCAGTCTGCAAGAAGGCCTGTCTCTTAAGAGTAATGTAAAACCAAACCCTGAACAGAGAGGCCTGGGCAGTTTACTGTCCAGTTATATTGAAGGAGTGCTGTAGCTCCAATCTGTGTGTCCTTCCTTAAGTTCCCTTTGCTCTTTTTAGTAAATCCAACACCCTCCTTCATTATCTCTCGTTGGGAGGAGGGTGGGAGTGAGGGTCGTTTGTGGGTGCATGTGGGGTATTGTTTTGAGCTGGCATAGAGAAATTTACTTGCAGGTATGGAGTTAGCTCCTGTGGTACCAGTGACCCTTTACTTATGTGGACCCAGAGGTCACTGTGAGCTAAGTGGTGCCCACCTACCCAAGTGGTTTTGCAGCTCACTTGAAGCTCTGTGCTGCAGCTACAACATTCTGGGGGTGGTAATTTACCTGAGGTATGTATGTGTGCCATGATAAGGTCAGAGGCTGTAGTGGAGATACAAAGTGCGAAGGGGCTGCCCTCAATTTACAGAAGTCTTGTGCAGACATCACCAATGAATGTTTTAAGACTGGATAGAGGCTCATTAACCTATAGCTTGTCCACCGTGCTGTAGTGAAGAAAATGTGTAGGCATGCAGAAACGTTATTAAAATGGAAAAAAAAAAAAAGCTATCCTATTACAAGTTAAGATAATTGAAGTGTTCTTGTAGTGAGTCTTTCTGTGTTGGTTTTGGGCTGATACTTCAAATAACTATAGCAAAGGAAGAACATTTCCAGTTAACAAGAGATACAAGGAATATTCCTGCTTGTGGTCACACTCTGTGGAATGTAAATTATCCCAATAATAAGCAGATTTTTTTTTTTCCCCCCTTTAGGAGTGGAAACATTGAAAGAAATCAGAGAATTTATTGGTGGATCCATGTTTTTGAATCTAACAGAGACAAAGCTGAAACACTTCTTCCAGGTAGTCTGGAAAAAAGAAAACACAAAAATTGCTTGGACAAATGGCTCTTGGCTTTGGTACCATGAAGAATATATCAACAGGTCTGAGATTGTGTCTAATTACAGTCTCAGAATAGACAGAGTTAAAAAATGTGACTGTGGCAGATATTCTATAGAAGTGAATGACAGAGATGAGAGAACTGTATATAAAACCATTGTTAATGTGGAAGTTGGTAAGTATCGCTTAAATACGGGCTCTCAGTTTAGCAAAGAACTTGTTGCTTGTGGTGTGTGGTGTTGTTTTTCTCTGGGGGTGGTTTTTTTATTTGTTTTTAAAATCCAGATTCAATACACAAACCAAGATGGATTTGGATTATGTAAGAGAGTGTTGGGTAAAGCTGGGCATTCTTTTGCTGGTAAGACTGATACAGATAAAGATTTAGGCTGTAGAAAGTGTCATTTTGTTTGTAGTTTGTTACTCCAGTATATTTTGGAAATACTTATAGCTGTGACAAACTTTTTTTGACCTAGTAAATGCCATTTCCTTTGTTTAGGTGGTTGCTGGTTTAGATGTATCAGAAGAACTTTAGGTGAATTTGAGTTTGAGTATCCCCCAAACTAGGAAAAGATCCACTTTCATATCTGTGAGGGTTCCCATGGTGCAGAAACTGGGAAACTTAACTAAATGCTGTCTTCAACTCTAGTGTTGTTCTAATTTTTTGTGGTGTAAGAGGCTTAACTAGTGTAGTTACATTGATACAACTTTTTTTGTTTGGGCTAAAATTAGTCTTTACTGGCCAGGGGACACGAGAGGGAAACACAATTACTGTAAAATATAACTTGCACTTCCTGCTTGCTGCCTCTTCTGTTAATGCTGACCGACTCTTGTGGTCGTGGTCCAGCACTGCTCTGGGCAATGACACCTTAGCTTCCTAATGAAATGACATGAACGCTACCTCAGTGCTGTGTGCTCCCTGGGAACACAAGGCTGATGTACTGTTTGGATTTTTCTGTGATAGAGAGACTTACAAGCACACCTGAGTATACCAAAATGCTTATTGTGTGAATAGATCTCTCCAGCTGCTTCTACTGCAGCTCACAAGTGTGGCAGTGGTGTAAGGCAGGAAGAACAGACAGTGAGACATGCTGTTGGCTGACATGTCTGTCCCAGTGTCACAGGTTACAGGCTCCCCTATACACTTTGTGAAAAGAGGTTCTTTTCAAGAGAAAATAAAGAAGGTAGCCTTTATTCTTAGAAGTCAGCTTTTTGACAACAGTGTACTTGGAGGATGTTACAAAACTAAAGGTCAATAAAGCTGACATAGTAAAGCAGGATGAAGGCACAGGGAGTGTTTAATACTGATTTTTTTTTTCTTGTAGAGCAAAATGAGACATTCAGAAGAAATACTGTTTGTGTACTAGTCTATATTCCCTTAGTATCATTGGGAGTGTTAATTATGATCATCTTAGTTGTACTGATATGTCGTTTTCAGAAGTGCAAAGACAGATCAGGTAAGTTACCCTATTCAATACTTTCAGAATACAGAAACCCTATTTAAATAGCCATTCATGTGTAGATCCAGTTCTCTGCATTTCAGAGTATACCTGACAGTGCAGTTTCGTTTATCATAGAATCACAGAATAGCTTTAGTTGGAAGGGACCTTAAAGATCATCTAGTTCCAACCCCCTTGCCATGGGCAGTTTGCTCAGAACCTCATCCAGCCTGGTCTTAAACACTTTCAGGGATGAAACATCCACAACTTTTCTGGGCAACCCATTCCGGTATCTTACCACCCTCAGAGTAATGAAATTTCTCCTAATATGTAATCTAAATGTGTCCTGCTTTAGTTTAAAATCATTGCCCCATGTCCTATTACCCCATGCCCTTATAAAAAGCCCTTCTCCAGCTTTCTTGTAGGCCTCCTTCGGGTACTAGAAGGCTGCAGTAAGTTCTCCCTGGAGCCCTCTCTTCTCCAGGATGAACAGACCCAAATCCCTCGGCCTAGTTATATTTGAGGTTAAGATGAGCAGGCTGCAGCTTCACACTGCTGTCAGTTCTGGTGACATAGTTCTGCAGGCACTGCCTGCCCCAGTCTTTTCCACACTAGTGGGTGGACTTTCAGTCCTGCCTGCTGCCAAGGTCCTGTGCTGGGAATGTCCAAGCTGGTCCTGGGTCTCTGCAGGGTGGACTTGTGGCAAGGCCTTAGGAGGTCCCAGCAGCTGCCTTTGGTGGTTTGCTGAGAGATGGCTTTGTCATTTGGGAGTGGGATGGTAACTGGTAAAACAGGGCCTCTCATCTCTGCTTGGTGGGGCTCGTCTGCATTCAGTTGCTTTTGGGAGCACAGCATTAGTGAGTGCAGGCAGTCAGGAGGGACCCATGTTTACTCCTGAGTCAGTGACCCTAGCCTAAATGGAATGTGACCTCCCTGAGCCCAGATGTCATGTTGCCATTAGAGGTGCATGGCTGAGCATTTAACTGGGCTCCACTGGGGCAGTGTTGTGCAGTACACATGAAGCTGTGCCACTGCTCAGGAGCTCCCCATTAACTCCAAGGCCTGTGTGAGATTTTAATACAAATTGAAGATTTTCTGGTTTGTCAATTTTATGTAGCTCACACCCAAATGGGAGCAAGATGGGAATGCGAATCATGGGTCTCTGCAGCAATGCTTAAGGTCAGGAGAGAGTGGGTCTGTGTGGACTGGAGGATGGAAGATGCTGATCTTCTCTGACAGGAAGCTGTTACTGCCGGAAGGCACTCTGCAGTTCAAATGCAAAGTTGGTCCAGCACATAGCTAATGGAGACATGAAGTAGACTGCCCCATTTGGTAGGAAGGAGTGGGTAGTGATTTGAAAAGCTTTAAGCTAAACAAAGGTGAGGAAAGGTCAGAGAGAAAAGAGAACTGGTGAAAGGTATGTTCTTGGTGGGGTGTGTGCATGAAGAGACTGCAAAATACAAGATCAGTGAGTAGAATATTCTCCATGGCTCAAAGCAGTGAGACACTTAAGTCAGAGCCATTATCTTCAGTTATGTGCTCTAGCTCTTACTTTTCTGTAGCTAAGGGATGAACTATACCTCAGCAACTGGTTTATATGCTGGGTTTGAACTCTTCCGCCTCTTCCTGCAAATGCTTCAAGTGTATTTGTTTGGTTTTTACTTGACATGGTCTAAATTTGGATCACAGTACCAAATGTTCGACATGTCAGCCTGGTCCTTACAGATGAGGGGGACAATCCTGAGGAACATGAAGAAATGGATGAAAACAGTCCTTGTTCACGTGAGTATCCATCATGGTGTGACTTCCTATTGGTCACAGAGAGGGAGACAAGAGTGTGGCTTGTCTGAGGCCTCACTAAGAGGCCTGGTTGTCTTATTTAAACTGAATATTGTAATCAAGGGGATCTTTGCTAGCACAGAAATACCTGAAATTGGAAAGATCCAGATTACTAAGAGTACTTGGAGCTGCTGACAGCATAAATAGCAGGGTAATCACATGTGCACTGGATTAGAACTGTCTAGATAATGAGTTTTCTGCAGAAGACTCAAGTCTTTCCTAGCCTAGTGGGAGCTGTGTCCTCTCCAGCTGTCTGGCTGTGCACAGACTTTTAGCCCCTCGCTGCTTGGGGATGGCTGGTGCTTTCCCTTCTTCCAATTGCCCTGCATGTCTATTAGGCATCACATGTTCTGGGCAGAGGGGGTGGTTTAGACTGTGCAAGGCAGACAGTATCTCTCCTCTGTTAACTGCAGTGGTCCTTCTATCCTTCTGTCCTCCCCCATGCTTCCCCCCTCCTCCCCCCCTTTCCCTTTGTGGACCTTGCACAGTTCCCCCTGCTTGGTAGGGGGAATTTCCAGCCTAGCTCAGAGCCAGGCTATGGCACAGTGTTTGGCACATGGAGCTCATCAGCCTGGAGACCCTATACTCAGCAGACACCAAGCTGTGATCTGCAGGGAGCATGGGGAGCAGACCCTACTGTCACCCCTGAGGTGGGTGTGTGAGGAGTCCAATGGCTTCTTTTGTGGACAGAAGTGATTCCTGCATTTGAGCGCTGGGCACTGCAACATGAAAGGCACCATCATGTGTGCGCTGGGTGGTTCAGGGGACAGATGTATCTTCTTGGGCTCCTTTCCAGCTACATTTTGTAGTTACAGAAAGTGATGGAGGTAGTGGGTAAAGTGAAGTGAAACTCGGATGCATTCTATTTTAGAGGCATGTCAGAGGCTTTAGGTTCTAATTTACACTTTCTGAGTTCTCAGTATATGTACAAATCTAATAATTTTAGACACTTTGCATCAGCTGTAAAATGTAGCCATTTCTGTTTGCTCTCTGCTTTTAACAAGATACTTCCTCATGGAGGATGTTATTCAGCCCAAATCCCCATAGTTACTTGTGGAGCATCCTGTAGCTAGTCCCTACTTTCATGTGAGTCCCCAGACTGGTTACTTTCCTGTTAGCACTGGACTCATCAGTCAGTGCCTGAGAAAGCATGTTGAACTATTTGTGGGGAGACTTTGCAGAGAGAGTTGTAATGTTCAGGTGAAAATGCTGTAACTGTGGGTACTGGTCACAAACTGTGCTGGTGTGTTTGTGAAAGCCATTTTGCCTGTCTGGTCTAGGTGATCCTGCTCTGGCAGGGGGGTTGGACTGGATGATCTTTAGAGGTCCCTTCCAGCCCTTGACATTCTGTGATTCTGTGACTGAACCTTGAGCTAGTGTGGTTGTGGTGGTGTTGTGTGTGGGTTTTGTTTTGTGTTGTGTGGTTTTTTTGTTTGTTTTGTTCTTAGTTTGGTTGTTTGGTTTTTGGGGTGTTTTTTATGCTATGAAAACCTTCATTCCTGTCCCAGAAGCAGCTTAGGAAGATTGAAGGGAGGCAGTAAGAAGTCAGCCCAGGAAATGACATTTGAACTCCCTCTTTGTTATTGTCCACACTCCGAGTTTGTTTTCAATTAAATGTGGTGGGTATTTTTTCTTTTCTCAGAAAATGATGAAACTCCTAGTGTGCAGGAACTAGACTGCTCAGTGGAGTTTGTGCTAAGGAATAAAGGTTCACAGAGAAGCAACTAAGAGTCTGACCCAGCAACAGCTGACAAGGTGATGTATTTTTCTGCCTCCAAATTTGAAGGTAATCAGAAGCAAAAGCAAGTAAACCAAAACTTGAACTAGAGTAAAACATCAAACAAGGAAGAAAAGCTTTAACCGAATTTCCTATTGAACTGTGCAGGGGATTGGAAGAAAGGCTTGGGTTGGGGCAGGGGAAATGCTACTGCCCATGCAGGGTTGCTCTGCTCAGCACTGGGCCTGTGCTTAGGCTGTGTGTTTGGTGCTGTTTTGCAGGCAAGTGTTCACCCAAGGGTCTGTCATCTCCCCCATTTCCACAGACCTGTGGAAGGCCTGGCCTTGGGTAAACCATCCCTGCATGCAAGTGATGAGGGAGCATGTGTCATGAGATCTGGCTCAGGGTGCCTCAGTGTCAGCAAGCAGCCTGTCAGAGGCCTCTAGCTCACCAGCTCCTTGGGTGAGAGGCTGACCTGGCCTCTCTCCCTCCATGCTTCCCTCCCTCCTGGTTGATGGGAAGTAGAAGGGGTCCTTTTGCATATATATGTTGACTGCTTTGCACCTGTTCTTTGACCAACCTTTGCCAACTTCTGGCCACATGTTTTTCCAATGTTTGCATAAGAATCTTGTCTAGCCAGTGGCATTGAAGGTATTTCTACTCAACTGACTCTTTTCCTTCTAGATGGAGAAAGACCCAAGCTACCAGGGCTCAAGGGTGTGGAAGCTGTAAAGCCTCCTGCTTCAGTTAATGAATTGTGTGTTGCCTCAAATGCCAAGAACACCATCCATCCAGAATTTGAGCCCTGCAGTCCTCTAGAATTTGAGGACTGCCTTCCACCAGATTTTGATCAGTTCATTCCCCTAGTGTCTGCTTGTTCCCTTGCAGAATTGAATTACTGCAGTCTGTCTTCCAGGATTTGAGGACTTTAAGGATGACTTATTCTGTGTAATTCAGGCTATGTGCCTTCAAGATCCACAAAGACCTGGAAACATGTTCCAGGAGACGTCCTCTTTGTGCTTTGATCAACAACAGCATAGGGGGACTCCCAGAAGACAAGTCTGGAGTTTCAGGATGCAGTTCTTCCCATTAGATTTGCCAAGAAAGGTGTCCACAGTATTGGACTTGAGATTTGGACTCTTGTCTGTCAGCTGGCTTTGAGCTAACCTTGGGATTCTGCTATTCCTCCTTAAAACTTGCTTTGAAGAATTGTCTAGAGGCCTGAAGAGATGTCTCTGTGGGTCAGTTTGTTTTCCAGAGCTGATGCCCTGTTCTCTCTGCTGAAGGTCTTCCAGGAGAACCCACTAGGAACCTCTTAAACAGCAGATGTGGTAATGAAACCTAAGAAGAGTTCAGCCCCTGCTTTTCTTTGGCTCTGCTAAGAGGTGTCACTGTGGAAAAGAGAAGGACCTCAGGGATTTCTGGAGGCCAGATCAGGGCTCTGGCCTTAGTCCTCATATCCTCTTGGGTGGGCTGTGCACCTGACTGAATGGACAGGGCAACAGGGCCAACACCTTAACAGCTCCATTGACATGGGGTGGTTTGCTTAACCCTTCATCTAACACATGGTTTAACTTGATAGATTTAAGCATGACTTTACCTTTATTGTTTACTTACAGGAATGTGCTTCTTAGTGGGGGGGGAGTCAGTTCAAACTGTATTAGATAGGAACGCACCAAAGAACATGCAGTAGCTTTTATTTAGGAACTGTTTTAGAAAGAAAAAAGGAAAGACAACAGAACATTGCTAGCATATAGGTATAGGCATATAGGTAGCTGCCATTAATCAACAGCCTTGGTAATTAGATGTATTTTCTGCAATGCCTGTGTTAAAATTTATCATAAATGGTGTGTAGTAATTTTAAGGTGTCTTTATCTTAGTTATAAGGTGCAGCTTGTATGCTTCTTGAAGTCTCTTCTTACAGAATGTTGAATAAAGGGTGTTTGGTGTTTTGTTACTACTAAAGAGATGTTCCTGAATGTCATTATGAATGGTGCTTGTCTATTGTAATCTGTTTTGCTTTATAAGTGTATCTTAATACACATTCTTTATGTAGATAAAACCTATGGTTTTCTGTTCTAACCCTGCTGTAGGCAAAGATGCATTGTTGGTGCCTCTTTACAGCACACAGGAGACTGTTATTACAGTGCCACCTTCTGACTGCTTCATGGGGGGAAAAACCTGCAACCCACCCTCTTTCTCATCTTATTCTCACAGGGTCATTCTTGCTTTGCTGTGGAGCCTACAATGTCTGCATCCTTCTGAGCTTTTGATTCTCAAAACTGGCCACAATATTTTTTGAAGTTCAACAAGAACGCAGGGTATGAACTCCCTGTCTTCACAGCTCTTGGTCCTCCTGTGTTCAGAAAGGAAATGTTGATTTTTTTTTTTTTTGAAAGACATCACCTGCCAACTTGCATTCAGGCTTATCATAGAAAGTATTCTCTCTGAAGGCAAAATTCAGTTTTACCTTCCAGTCTACGATGTGAGTTTGAGTCTTCGTAGTGTAATAGCTCTTTAAAGTCCTATTGGGCAATTGCAGGGGGGAAAAAAAAATGGCAAAAATGGATTCTGCTGTTGATCTGAGATTTCAGTGAGTGTATATTCCAGCTGACTGAGAAACATCATGATCTGATTACAATGCTTGACACTTCTGGAGATACCCAGTCTTGTAGTGTGGTGGAAAATGAAGAGCTGATGAGTACAAAGTGTCTGAAAATGGAGTGAGAAAGCTTTGATGGATTTGGGAATAGCTACTAAAAAATGAAAATTGAAGGATGTCATGGAAAAGGAGTTTCCAAAAGGGGTTGTGAGCTTGGAGTGTCTTCCTGCTTACAAGGTGTCCTGGTTGGAGTGAGAACAAAACTAATTCTAATCAGCAATTTTACTTTTCAGCTCAGTTCTTCTAACCAACTGTACTTTCTGAAGTTTTCAGAAGCCTGTTTTCATAGACAGCATCTGCTGCTGGCAGTGAGAACACCCCATGGTTAGAGTTACTACCAAGGAGTGGTGTGCAGACCAAGGCCACTGCTGGATCTTGTGTACCACATTGGGGGGTGCAGGAAAGTGAAAGGCCTCACCTGCAGGGAGGAGCAGACAGGGCAGGTGATCCCAAACTGACCAACGAGGTATTCATTCCCTATAAAACAGAGGTATCTGGAGGGTCTCTCTCTCTAGGGGCTCCTGGGCTCTTCTCCCCTCTTGGACCACTTTGCCAGCTTTGCTCAGCTTGGCTCAGGTCCTCTTTCAGCTCCTTCCTTGGAGTATCCAAGGAGGACTCTGTCCGTTCTGCCTTTGATCCCCATTGGTGTGTTCCTGAATCCGGTAGCAGAATCCAGCTCCTGAGTACAGCTGCCATCTGCTGTGGGGTCCAGCCTGGGACTCCCCTGGTGCCTGCTCCACAGCAGCAGTGGTGACGGTGATGTGATTGCCATCAGGGGGGTTGGGTTCAATACTAGTTTTGTATGTATTTGTATATATTCCATTTTTATTATTTTCATTAAAGCTGTTCTAGTTTCCTTTTCTAATCAGTGAGTTTCTTTCCCTCATTCCCTTTTTCTTTGCCCCTGGGGAGGGGGTTTAACAGAGACTGTCTGTTACAGGTCTAAGGGGCTGCCCTGACCCTAAACCGTGACACAAGGGGAAAGCTAAGTCAATATTGCCAGTTCCTTGACTGCTGCTTCAGATTAGTTTCAATTTGCAAAGTGTTTCACTGTAGGAGCTTTGCATGTCTGCTGTACTAATTAAGTGACCTTGCATTGCAAAGGAAAGCTTCCAGGTGTCTGTTGGTCAGTGAGGAGGCTACACCATGTGTATGTACACTATATCTCAACTTGTATATCATTACTTTTTAAAATACTTACATGTTTATCAGTAAGATCTTCTATGTTCTGAGTTTGCAATGGTGTCTGCTGGGAAAGCAGGGGATGCAAAGGGGCCTCAAAGCTCTGTCTGCCTCTGCAGGACAAGTGAGGCAAGGTGAGGCCCCAATGACTGCAGGGATCAGATCTCAGGGAGTCAGAGACTGGCAGTATGATATGCAAGTATGGTATTGTTTGCATATGGGATCCTTTATGTTACTACCAATTTCACCTCCCTTTTGGTTATTCAGGATTTGGCAAGTGCTAACTGGAGTTAGATGGTGGTCTAGGTCTCTGCATAGCCAACTGGGGCAAGCGGTGTAGGGCTCTGGCTGGCCAGCCATGACAAGTTGTGTAGGGTGCTGGCTGGCTGGTCTGGGCAAGCTGTATGGGGTTCTGGCTGGTCAGTCAAGGCAATTGGTGTAGCTTCTGCCAGCTCTCTCAGTACCATTAGGTGGATCCCATCTGTCCCCACATACTTGTGTGTGTCTTAGTGGTGCAGCAGGTCACTAATCATTTTCCTTTGCATTATAGAGACTTAATTCTGCTCCCCATCCCTGTCTTCCAGCTCAGGGGGCTGGTCAGTCAGAAAACAACTGGACTTACTATTGAGGTGTTAAGTACCTCAGCCTTTTCCTTCTCCTTGGTCATTATATTTCCACTCACATCCAGTAAAGGATGGAGGTTGGTCACAGCCAACCAAAAGGTTAGCAACCTTTTGTTGCTAACGTATCTATAGAAACATTTTTATTGCCTCTTACGGCAGTAGCCAAATTAAGTTCTAGTTGGGCTTTGGCCTTTCTAACTTTCTCCCTGCATAACCTCATGACATCCTTGTAGTCATCCTGAGTGGCCTCCCCCTTCTTCCAAAGGTCATAAACTCTCTTTTCTTCCAGTCAAAGCTCTCCATTCAGCGAGGTTGATCATCTTCCCCCCAGGCTCATGTTTTGGCACATGGGAGTGGCCTGCCCCTGTGTTTTTTAAAGATTTTCTTCTTAAAGAATGTCCAGCCTTCCTGGATTCCTTTGCCATTCAAGACTACCTCCCAAGAGACTCTCTCAACCAGTCTCCTAAACAGGCCAAACTGTGTTTTGCCCTCCAGAAGTCCAAGGTGGCAGTTCTGCTGACCCCCTTCCTTACTTCTCTGAGAATCGACAACTCTCTTTTGTGATTCCTATGCCCAAGACTGCCTCCAATCATCACATCACATACAAGTCTCTGTTCACAAACAACAGGTCCATCAGGGTGCCTTTCTTAGTTGGCTCACTTCAGTCAATCCAGTCTGTTGCCTTTTTTCATGACTTCTACTTCCAGACAGACCTCTAGTTCCAAACCTCTGGTGAATACATCCAGATTTCAGTCTCCAAGGAGACAAAATAAATGTGTATGAAGATAGGCTGTAGAGGAAAGAACTAGGAGTGAGTATCAGCTTTATCTGCATACCTCTTGGTGTCCAGGGAGTACTTTAAGGTCATTATCAGCATTGTCAGACATTCACTTCATCATATGTGCCTCCACTGTAGTAACTGCCCAAAACAAGTGATAAGAAATGCTGCTGCAGAGAACTGGAAAATATAATGTAGAAATCCCTATATATTCTGAAAATTTCAGGATGTAAAAGTCAGTCTTGCACTGGATTTCCTTAGTTTCAGGAGGTTTAGGTCTGACAGTAATACTTGCACTTTTGCAAAATCTAACTCATTTCAAAATTTCATGGTACACAGGAAATTAATGTAGTCTGAAAAGGCCATATTTATTTGCTCTTTTGGCCTCAGCCACAGCTACCTTGTTAGTGTCATGACCAAGGACTTTTCTACCTTCCTTTTAAGTTTTAGTTGGCATGCTGAAGCCATGTTTCCAGCTTTGATCCTATAAAACACTGCTTTTCAATCTGTGAGCCCCTAAACTTGCTTTCAGAGGAGTTCTGGTCCCTGTACAATGAATTACAGTCTGCGGACAAGAATCCCGTTTTTCTAAATACCTTAGTCTGTGTTTGCTAAGCACTTCTAGTAAGTAATACAAAGTTAGATGAGCTGGTTTGTTTGTTTGGTTTTTTTTAATCACAGAATGTCTGTTCTCCTTAAAAGAGGCTTCTTAAAGCTCTTGATTACTCTATTTTGCTGCAGGTACAATTTCTTGTGTCTGGCAAAACTTCAGCAAAAGACACAAAGTGGGGTTTTTTTCTGCTTTTTCAAGTCTTTTGACTGAATTAGGCTATCCATGATGCTAGACTCTGATGAGATGGGGAATCCCTGTCATAAGTACCTGCAGTCTTGTAGTTGTAAAGTTGTTTTGGTGGCTTTTGTCCCCCTTCTGTATCACGCTGAAAGATTTTCGTAAATGAGCCTGATGTTAACCTTCTTGTAATGACAACAGACTGCAGCAGATGTAAGGCTAAGGCATTAGGTGAATCCTGTAAGAAATTTTAACCTATGAAATCTCTTTGCCTTTGTAAATAATGTTTATATCAATAGTTTGGAGATGGCAACATAAGCGAAATTTCCCAACTTCATCTTCCAGGTTGGGATTTTGCCAATTCAATTTTCCCTTGCTGAAATGAGGCAAGGAGAAACAGGAAAAGATGAACAAGATGGTCTGGTACTTGAGGAATGGGTGGGTGTCTGCAGAAAAATCCTGGTTTGCAAGAGCTGAAAAACATAGCCAGAGACAGTTTTGGCTATCTCTGTCTGAATGTTGGCAGACTAGGCTAAGGACAATGTGCTGGGGACACTGGTGGCAGAGGTACATGGTAGCAGCCTCTGAGTGAGACCCAGGTGAAGCAATTGAGGGCTGAAATTTCTGACTCATTCTTCAGAGATGAAAGAAATAAAAACCACAATGTTGACCTGCACCAACCTGTGGTTGGATCTAACGACTTCTAGTGTTATACTCTCACAGAAACAGGCTATTTTTTTTTTTTTCTTTGTGGGGCTGGGCTGGACTTGATGATCTCCAGAGATACCTTCCAGCACCTATCATTCTGTGATTTTTCCTCTGGTTTCTAGCAAAACTGGCCAAAGCTTTTAGACTCTAGGCACTGTGCTTGCTGTCCTTGATGTGGTCATGCAGTTAAGCTCTTTCCATGTAGCAGCATGATTTAACCCATATGTGCAAATAATTCTGTAATGTGATTTTTTTTTTTTCCAATGCAAAGCATTTCACCCCACATGTAGTGGTGCTAAATAAAAATTGTGTAGTTTCTAGCAATTATTCCATATACGGACTCTTCCTTTTCCTTTTGTCATTGTGGGCTAAACTAGGAGAGCTATGTCAGAGAAACGTATGTGATTGGTATACTTGACCTGGACAGCTGAGATACTTACAGTTTTGTGTCTCACCTGGCAGTGAGGCGACATGTGAGTGCCAAGATGCCGCAGTAGTGTGGCAAATTACCTCCTCCACATCTCTGCTTTTTTTGTGGATCTATTTGAGTCTCTTCCCCTCTTAGCTGTTCAGCAGTAGTGGAGTTGAGGGTGAGTTCAGGACATTCACTCTGAGCTGTCCTGTGGTTGGAGTAGAGAGAGAAGCATCCATAGATATGACCAGAGGAAGAAAAGGCCTAAGGGTGATAGCAACTTGTCAATGAGCAGAAGTATGAATAAGCTTCTGCACTTCTCATTGGTCTTGTTCAGCTTCTGAGGAAGAGGTGGGTGGGGGGAGGGTGTGTATGAATTGTGGGATCTGTGACAAACACATGGATTTTAACTTGTCAGAAATGGGAGCTGAAGAAGATTTACGTATTCTGAAGGCATAGGACTGCTCTGCTGAGCATTACAGGGCAACAAAGAAATGGGATCTCCCAGAGTATGAGACAGGTGGGCACCATGTGCATGACATCAAGGTGCTACTTTCTGCTTGGATTATTTTGAGCAGAGGGCTTCTTAGATTAGATCTCTTTGCTCCTGGGTACTATGAAGAATCTCATTCTCTGCCACTTCAGGATCCTGCGTGAGAACAGACTTTCTTACGGTCTCTTTGATCTGGAAGCTGGAAAACCAGCATGGTGATGTCTCCTTCAGTCTCTTTTTTCACTTCACAGGTGCCTCTGACTAAAACCTCATGTTGTGCAGCTGGTCAGTGGCTGTGAGGTGCCACACAGGACTGGGTGTTGTCTCAGGGCAGGGGACCAGGACCATGGAAGTTGGATGGATTTAGCTGAAAGAGGGATCACCTGCAAGTTGCCTTTGAGGCAGAGATAGAAGGAATGAGAATGAAAGTCCAGTGTCTTTCTCTCCTCCTGATTTGCTTTATTCAGCATCCCAGGGAGAGCAGGTAGGAAGAAATTCCCTGGATGCAACTTCCGGTGGAAACTGTGACAAATGGGTGACTTCAGCAGGTGGGGAGAAATGTCAGTGACCTGTGTCTGGCCTGTCTTCCTAAGACTTGATACATGAGAAGTCTCTGCTCTGGTCTGTGTGGTGGGGAAGATCATTTACCCAACCATGTAGTTGGGTAAATGATCTCTGACCTGAGGTGCTGGCCACTCTTGTTGCTATGCCAGTACAGCCTATTTTGTCCAAAAGTCACTTGCTCTGAACATGCTCTATAGGAGTACTCCAATTATGTGGGTCCAATTACTAAATAAGTTGTAAAGTAGCTGTGATTTCACAGCTTTGCCGTTAGAGAAACAAAGTACATAACAGTCTCCTTATCACCAGGTAAGCATACAATTGTGTTTATCTTTGCTATTTTTTGCTTTTCCTTGATGTTTCTTTGATCGAGAAAAAGTTCTGAGTTCAAGCATAGCTCTCTGGCTAGTTTCATTTAACGACAAAAGAATCCATATTGTTATGAATATGAATCTTCATTAGTCTATGCATTTTCATCTGTCTCTAGGGTCCTGCTGCCCCCATACAGAAGCATCTCTTAGGCTTGCCCACCATTCCTGCATTGTGGCTGCACAGTTAAACTCTCTCAAGACCTTCTCAAAGAATTAAAAAAAAAAAAAAAAAGCCTCACGCATGAATAGTTGTAGGTGTGGATTGGACAGGTAAGCTATCATGGCTGCAAGCCTCTCCCTCCTCCCAGTGCCACCCTGGTTACCTGCCCTGTCAGCCTGTGGTGTAGCTGTGTCTGTGCTGCTCCACCACAGGGGGATGGGTGGGTAGGTGGGTGGAAGAACGGACCACCTGCAGCTAGCAGTGTGCCCTGGCCCAGGGCTGGTGCAGGGAGCTCTCAGCAGCCTGCAAAGCCGGCTCTGTGCATCACTGGAGCTGTGATTTCTGTCTGCACACATTGCATTTCTGGTGTTTAGCTCTGCCCCGTCTCTCTGTGTGAAGCTAGACTTTTGTGTTTCCCCAGTTAACGCTGACACGCTTTAATGACAGCAAAAATAGGTGCGCTGCTTACGCTTACTGGCCTATTAAAAGGAAGAAGCACTGAGTTAGTATGTACAAATTTCTTCCCAATACTTCACAGCTTATTTCCTGCTTTACTTGCTAGCTCAGGTTTTGCAGTCTGCTGTGCTCCAACAATGCCTCATTTCATGTAAGGAGTGAATCTCCATTCTTGTTTCATGAAGCTGTTAGTGGCTGAAAGGACAAAATGTCCCTGGGAGCTTGTACCACACCAAATGAGAAAGATTTTAGTTTACCTTCCAACTACAAGTTCCATTCTTTCTCCCTCCCTGCCTTCTAATTGTGGTTTCTGTTAAGCCTCACAAGGTGTGTTTTTTGTCTGCAATAATTACACAAAACTTCGTGTTTTTAAATGTAAAAGGGAAGTGAATTCTCTGGCTAGTTAAGGGTGTTGTGAGCATTCATTAGCCAATGTTAGAAATTACTATCTAATCTTATCTAAAAAATTCACTATATATGAAGTCTGACAGGGTTACTCTTAAGAGGACACACCTGATTGATGACCACATAGGTTGTGCATGTGCTGTAATTTCTATCCTGGCTGTGGGTTGTTTTTGTTCTTTTTGTTCTTTTTTTTAGCTAGTGAGGATGAGAGCTACAGAAGGAGTCTAATGGGACTTCATATATTGCTTGATGTATGGGACACTTGCAGTCAGAAATATTGAACTCATAAATGTATTCATTTGCCCTGGAGTAACTGAGAGGGAGACTAAATGCAGGACACTGCAATGTCATAGTCATGCAAGTCACTTCTCTAACAACAGAGTTACAGTAGGAAGGCTGTATTTTTCTTTGCTTTTACTGCAGATCTGTAAGTGAGCTCTGTGAGGCTCCTATCATTGGCTGGAGAAGAAGGTGAACAACTGCTGGATTTGGCTGTATGCAGATCCCTTTTTGTATTTTGTTGTTTTGCTGAGATTCTGAACATTTTGGGGTGCTATTTTGAAGTGACCCTGCATGTGCTGTCTATTCTGTCTCATGTCTCCCCCGTGGCACTGCAACCCTAAGCTCTACCAGCTTGCCCTTCAAGCATGAAGGGGAAATGAAGTTAAATGTGCACATCCAAGGCACTTGCTCAGTCTAGTCCTGCAGTGGTATTTGAAAGAGATTTTCTTCATGTAATTTCAGCAGCACAGAAGGAAATGAAAGTGTTTCTTACTGTAAATACCTTTTTCTTACCCCCTTCTTCTGCTCTGCTGTGAGTGTCTGAAGACTCACTTCACTGCTTTTCTCAGAGAAGACTATTTCTGTCACATCTTAGATAATTTAGGTCTGTCCTATCCACGTGTGATGAAGGCAAGCTGGTGCTCTGGTAGCCTTGGAAAAACTTGTAAGTTTTGGACACCAGGATCAGGAGGTGAGATGTAATTGTCATTGCTAAGAAATTAGAGGGGCCAAACCACTGGCTGAGATGTAGAATTACCAAGCAGAGCCCAATGCATGTATAGGTGTAATTCCACTGTGTGGAGCTTCCTTAATGGGCTTTGTCTGTATTGGTGTCTAGAGAAACAGCAGGAAAGTGCAAGATTCCCAGCCACACCCTGAGCTGCTGTCACAGTTATTCCACAGCACATCTGCTTGGTGTGTCTAAAATGAATCCAGATGTTAGCTTTAACACTATGGCAGTTGACTTCCTTCAGTGAGCGAGACAGTTTCTGTGGTGTTGCTTGGGTAATGCACCTTTGCACAGCGCAGAATGCCAGTGTGCCTTAAGACAACTCAGTGAGTGCAAACAAAGTGTCTGGCCATCTGTGGCCCTGTAGATAACTGGTTCACACTGGTTCTTCAAGATTGGCTTTTCAGACTTGTCTCTGGGATCTGCGCTCCAAAGAGAGCCAGGGTGGCTTTCAGGCTGCATTCAGTCTGGTCTTGCAATGCAACTTAACTTCCCTCAACCTTTATTCTTTGCCTGGGGTGGCTGTACGGAGCCCTTTCCTGCCTGGCAGGTACTATTTGGTCCCTAGAAGAGCCCAGCAAAGTTCAGGCTGGC
>JANHGN010012769.1:32672-43216 GCA_024605025.1 Megaceryle maxima
ACTGTGACACGATCAGCAATGAGAGCACCAGCTTTCGGTGGCTGCTGAACGGCACTGCGCTGAGCGCCCCTGAGGCTTGCGTTAAGGATGGTGGGAAGAAGGTTCACTTGGACAAAACTGTGCCCGGGGAATTTGTGTGTGAGGTTCTCCATGGGAACAGTGTCGCGAGGACCAGGCCTGTTGTGCTGTCCTGCAGTTATGGTGAGTAGTGTCGTCTCCAGAAAATCTCCCTCTTGCATCACAAAACTAAGGAGTTGCTGCTGTCTGCACAATATTGAACCCTTCTGTCCTCTGGCAGCTGCCTTCCAGACTTACCACATCCTCCCTTTAAAAAGCGTCCCTTTGACTTCCTTCTCCCTCCTGTGTCTCGGACTGACACAGCCAACAACCACAGAAGGGGTGAATGGTTCTTCAGAAGGTCCTTTTACCCATCTGCAGCAAAGGTGGATCTCAGTCTGTCTGTTTTCATACTTTGGGGCAATGGAGACCTTGCCCCCTCCTGTGCACTCCTCCTCTGTGCCCATTTAGAAACATGAGCTGCTTCTTACTCTGATGTTCATCCACTGCCCAGTCGGCCTCCCAGTTTCTGCAACATCCCCATAAAAACACCGAAGCTAGTTCAGCTCTGTAGCTGCCAGACTCAGCTGAGGTGTTTTGCCTTGTCTCTTTTCTCCTTATCTAGGCCAGCTGCACAAAGGCTATACAGGTCTCTCCATCAGACCCACACCATCAGAGGTGGGGTAAAGACACAAGTAATTAACTTGCAAAAGGTAGGGCTTTTTCCCTCCGTGTTCCTGCTCAGATATGTAGTTCTGTGAGAGGTCTGTGACTTCACCCATTTGCAGGCTGTCCTTAAATGCCCAGTACTCTGCCTGAAATGAAGCCATAGTTTAATGAGACAGAAAATCTGGATACTAGGGCTGATCCAATGCGCCCGAACCTCATGATCCAAAGTATTGGTCTTTGATGTGAGCCACACTTGTTAAAAAACAAACCAGAATTGATCAGATAATTTTGAGTGGGATTTAACTTCTATCTCCAGTAGTGATGGTTTTTCTTCTCTCTGGCAGCGACAGATGATCATCAGAACTACGTCAGAGTGGCAGAACTTCACCACAGAGCTTTTGACTAATTTAGCTGTAATTAATTTAATCACCTTTGCTACTAGAGAAACTGTAGTGTGCAATAGCACCTAGCATTTTAGAAATTATCATAGAGTCTTAGAATCCTTATGGTTGGAAAGAACCTTCAAGATCATTGAGTGCAATTATCTACTAAACATCATCATGACCACTAAACCATGTCCTGCAGGGCCACAACTAGACATTTCTTGAACACCGCCAGAGATGGTGATTCCACCACCTCCCTGGGCAGCCTGTTCCAGTGCCTCACCGCTGTCTCAGTAAAAAATTTTTTCCTAATATCCAACCTAAACCTCCCCTGGCACAACTTAAGCCCATTTCCTTGTCTGAGGTGCTCCAACTCCACAGCAGGTACTGTCTTTTCTTCTATGGCTGGCCTACAGTTGGTGTGACAGCAAAATTACTGACATAGCCTGTATATCGTGTGCGCTGGCATTCAGTGGGAATGCCGTGAGCTGTTCATGCCAGTCACGTTGGCACTGCTGGCCAATCTGTACGAGGGTGGGATATGTGACTGGGGAGCAGTGATTCTAATTTTCTCCACTTAAATGGGTCAGCACAGTCAGGCCCGTGTTGGCCGAGGCACTGGGGGGTGGGGATGCGAACGTCCACAAGCTGTTCGATCAAGCCCTGTGATAAATCACGTGAGTGCTGACAGTTGCCATTGTTTATTCTGGGTGGCTGCCCTGGGTCCCACAGGTGTGATATCAGGTCCCCATTTCCTCTTGAAAAGCCCATGGGGGAATTTAGGGACAGCTCTGTTGGGATGGACATGCGCAGGAACATGTGTTTGGAAGGGTCTGAGAGCAAGAAAGCAGCAGCGATTCTACGTTTTAGTCACTAAATGCAACCACATTTGTAAGAAGTGAACTAAAGCAATTCTGAATGCTAGCAAAATGAAGAGGGAAATGAGTTCGGTCGAATTTATTAGAGACCAATTAATTTTTTTGAGGAGTTGTTATTTGCTCCAGGCAAAAGGCTGACTCTAGGTTTTCTGTACTAGGTATAAGATCTGTGTAAAAGCACCTATTTGGGCAACCTCTTGGCTGATTAATTTAAATTTAAAAATAATTATTAGAATAAAACAATTTGGCAGAAATATTGTAAACTTCTGAGGCACCAAAGGGTTTGATCATACAGAGGATTCAGAAGTTAACAAATCAACATACATAAAAGGCTTTTATTGATTCATTATTTGTTACTTGTTTATTACTGACTTTTAACACAGTATTTGATCTTTAAAAACCTTTTTAACAAATGTCAATTTTTTAGGAAAAATGTTCAGGAAAACGTATTTCCAGCATATATTTATGCCTTTGACAATATTCTCTAAGTTTCATCAAAAAGAAAAGAATATTAGAGAAACAATTTCTCATTTGCTCAAAGGATGAATATAGATTTTTTTTTTTTTCTTTTGAATGTGGTAGGAGTTTCTAAAGAGACTGGTACAAATGTTCTGAAAATACTTTGGGTATGTGTGATACCACACACAGGAGCACATTTGTAGTTAGTCTTCATTCTCACTGGAACAGTAAAAATATGACAGCATGGGGTATGCCCTGGAATGGTTGAAACACTTTCCATCCTCTGGGGCTATGCAGGAATTTGTGCATTTGAGGTCTCAAAAACAAGGTCCAAGTGAGCCTGTTGGTTTCCCCAGTGCAATGCTGTGTAGACCTGGTCACAGACAAAAAGAGGCTAAATGATTCAAAAAGGGATGGCTGGGGTTTACCCAAGCTGTTTTAAGGAAGTTGTATTATAGCAATAGTGGAGCTGTATGTTTTTTCATATTGGGAAGAAGAATTTTCCTGCTGGCTACCCCAGGTTGGAGCAAGTTGTCCTAGTGAAAGAGTGAGTCTGGATGAGTATCTCTTTTCTGCAAGTCTGTGATGCCCTCTATCAGCTTCTCCGCTCAGCAACAAGTCTGACTGTCAAAGCAACCCTGAGCAGGGGACTCTGAACTGGGTAATAATTACTACCGACTTGTGTGCGGCCTTCTGCTTGGCCATCTGTAGCCATCACCTCCTGCTAGGCGTTTCTCGGTTGGGAAGGGGACCAAAGAGAAATCCTTCCCCAAGCAGCAGTGAAACCCATTTCCTACAGCTCTGACCCTGGTGGCTGAAGTCTCTGGTGCCTGAGGAAGCACAGGCTCTGATCAGACTTGCTTTGAGGTTGGCATAGTTGTTATATGGCTGTCCCGAGTAGATTCTCTAGTGCTCATATTAACAATCTCTGAGGGCAGAGGCTGCCACTTTTCCTTCAGCAGGAGATGCTAACCTAGGTTTTTTTCCTCTTTTCAGCTGTCCATTTGCATAAAACTTATTGAAAGGTAGTACCTTTCAAACCACCAGCTTCCCTGTTAAATTCAATGAAAACTTATGAAATATCTTAGATATTATGGTCAGATTAAGCAGAAACAAATGCACACAGCATAGTCACACAAGCCTCTCCTTCATGAAAAATTCCATACCATAATTAATGTGACATAAATTACAACATACCACAATTCATAATATCAACTCCTCTGATCCAAATCAAAGCAATAAAAATGCCCAGATGTTCTAATCTGTCTGCACAGTTTCCCCCATCTGGAAGAAGTTTTTTCCACCCTGATAAGTAACAGTGCCCTGTCCTTCTTGCAGGAGACCTGCTGCAGTATCCGTGGTTCATTTACATCCTGGCAGGATGCACAGGGGGTGTAGTTATCCTGGTGGTGTTTGTGTCCTCAGTCATATGTTGCTGCATGAAGAGGAAACACAAGTTCATCCCAGTGCCTTCAGGTGAGCAGAGAATGCTGCTTCTCCCTGGGACAAGTCTCATAGATGACTGTGTTTGTGCAGGCTGGGGTTGAAACAGCCTCAGCTTGGTGGCTGCTTGTCCTCCAGCCAGCCCTCCTCTGACCCAGTGGAACAGAAAGCTGCTTGCTGGCAGGGAACTGTTAGAACCAGCAGAGTCTTGAATTAAACCTTCCTTTTCCAGTTTTCACCTCATGCTTTACACCATGTGCTCCTGAGTGGAAACACAGCAAAACCTTTTCTATGGGCAAGAAAATTGACCCTCATTCATGTCTGAACCTAAAAGGACCTGAAGGCTTCTGATGACAGACCTTTGTCAGCATCACTCCCTGAGTGCAATCTGCCCGTGTCCAGTGAGGTCACCTCAAGCTGTGATCCTGACAGCATGGTCAAGCTGATCTCTGACAGGCTGGCAGAAACCCTCTGTACACGGCATCTGTCTGGTCTAGGAATGGAGCCAGTGCTATATGAGGAGGAGATGCATGTGTCTTTTGGCGGTCCAGGCTCGCAATGAGTGTGCTAAGGCTGCTGGGATGCGAGAGACCTCTTTCCTTCAAGTCCCGGTTTTGGTTTTACAGAGGAGGAGAAGGACGATGGACTAACAATGTCCGTGATCTCCAGTGAAGGTGTGAAGAGCCCCCTCAGCGGCGACCATGTTGAGGTTCAGGCTTCCCAAATCGACTGCCCTTCAAAGCCTGGTGGGTTCTATGACTTATTTGAAGTCAGACAGGTAGCCTGTTTAGGAGGATGAAGAACAAAATGGGTGTGTTTGATTACTGGGGAGGAACTAATTAGAGAGAGGTGCTTGGGCCTTGCTGGCACAGAGGAGGTGTTGCATCTTGTCTAGATGACAGAAGTTGCAGCAGGTCATTTATCAGTACCTTGCTTCTGCACAGGAGTAGCTCTTGCCCTCATCTAGCCACAAGATATAGTGGCAGCCATGCTGTAAGCATCCCACAGAGGTTACTGCCACCAGACTGTCTATTCTAGTATCTCCTGTGCTAAAATACAAATCTCTCAAAACCAGCAGTTTTCCTGCAATGTTATCTCACACCCTCCTTATCAGTAACACTTTATAAGAATCTGCATGTTTTTCTAAGCAGTCATCTTCAGGACAGCATGCTCCAATATACTGCATGCAAACACACCTAAATCCCCTCAAAGTCAGAGGTTTGTGTATTTCCTTAAATTGGTGCTAAAGTGAGAATACAGTCACATTTAAAATCCTTCAAAGAAACCGAGAATAAAACTCCACAGCTTTAGTACAGTATGGTCAAGAGACTGCAGTGATAAAAACCTTTTGGAAACCTCCTGTTGTGAGTGTTTGCTAATAATATTACACTTGCATTATGTTTCCATCCATTTTGTTTCACAAACATGAATGTTGGCAACACCTTCCCTAGTAATGCACCATCATTAGCTGAATTAGGTCTATCAGTGACGTCATGAGCTGGAGCAACACCACGTAGGTCACAGCCTGGTTTCAGCACTGTAGTCTCCACTTCTGGTATCTTTCACTGTACCATGTGCAGCCTTTCAGCAGCTCAGCTCTGCTTTATGTCTAACCTTAGATGGTGATTTTGCCTTGCTTTCAAAATATTAAATGCTACTGATGAACATAGTGCAAGAAAAAAAAAAAAGCAAGCCAAGTCATCCAGCTCATTATTAATATACTTATAGTGTAGATTTTATCTTTTAAAATAAAATATTTCCACCTTGTCAGTTTGACTAACAAAGTATAGCGTATTTAAATTTTCCACAAATAAGTGAATAACAGATGTGGAAAGCGTTTAGGTGAGAACATATTAAATGTGTGCCATTAGCTAGCTTTAATTACTCAGATGTGACTGAACAGATTTGGCTTTGGTATTTTGGTACATTTTGAGCAGTTGAGCCCAGAGAGCTTTAGCACTAAAGCGTCTTACAAACAAAGCCACCATGAACAGCTCAATAAATAACTATAAAGAAAATTGAAATTTGGCTTGCAGACACCTGGGGAAGGGGGACTGAATGGGTTAGGTAGCCTGTGGCATTAGGGACTGGGGGGACTACTTCCAATGGGGTGAGCATAGTGAGGGCACTTATAAGCATTTTCTCTCTTCTTTTCCAGATGCTGCCCAGATTGGTGAAGGCACTGAGGCCCAGCCCTCTATGGAAGAAAATTTACCAGTGGAGATAGAGCCTGAGGAAATGCCAGATCCAGAGGTCATAGTTGATGTGGAAAGCCAGAAAAACACTTTGGACTGTTCCCTGGATCCAGCTGATGACTGATATGGCATGCTTGCTGTTCCACTTTGTCTTGAAGTCTGTGACACCCATCCTTTGCATCTCATAGTCTCAGTGTGTGTAAGAATTGGTCTGGAAAACTTTAGCAGGATAAAGATGTGAGGTCTCAGGCATGCTAACTTCATTTAAAAAACAAAAAGAAAATATAAGAAAAAGCAAACCGTGGCTTCGAGGCCTTGCTGTCGTGGGCTGACTGGTTCACTAGCAAACAAAGCTGGGCAGCTCTTTGATGCTTTGCCTGTAAATAGACCTGAAATCAACTTCTGGAGCTCTGGATGACAGCCTGAAATGAGATGGGTAATTTCTCCTTCTCCCAGCCCACCCCACGCCATGTCTTTGCCAGCCAGCAGTTCCTGCAAGGGGCAGGCATGACAGGCAGACTGAGGTGGCCTGCCAGTCCCAGACAGAAACAAGGATCTGCCAGAAATTTCCTGAGAAAGCCTTTTCTCAGGAGATTTCAAGGCATTTTTCACAGGTTCTACAAAAAAAAGCTCAATGGAGGTTTCAGCTACTTACCTGCTGTGTTAAGTATTTATCTGAATCACTCCTCTGAGCTTCAGACCCTTTGCCATTTGGCCCTCACTACTTGCTATGTGGGGCCAAGTGGTGGTAGGGGCTGCTGCATGCAGACCTCAGGAGGTGACACTGGCTTGCTTGCCTTTCGATGCCCTGTAATGACAGGGGGCTACTGGTTAGCTTTCACCAGAACCTAAGGTTGCCAGTGAGTTAAACCAGCTCTTGTCACTAGCTTGCTTGCTTTGCAACAGAAGGGAGCCTGTGGCTTGGGTGTGTAATTTTGGCAGAAACACTATAATGCTGAGATCATTCATCAGTGCAAGCGTGACTGCCTTCAGTGTAATTGTTTAGCTACTGCAAGCTGGCTAAGCGGCCATCTGCCTGTGCATGCTGCTTTTTCAGTGCTGTGTTATTTGCACAGACAGTAGCAATTTATAGAATCTCTTAGGCAAGTCTTGCTGCTAAGTATGCCCTGTTCTGCTCAGGGGAAGCTTGCAGGTGGAGCAGGTGAGGTAGACCCAAAGGGAAGAAGGATGAAGTGAGGAGAGGGCAAGGACTCAGCTCCAGGCAGTAGGTAGCTGAGTCCGTGGCAAAGCTGCCAGGAGCTGCAGGGCTGTCAAGTCACAGGGAGTGCTGCAGGATGCAGTGATAGAGCAACGTATTTACTGTGTAAGTGCATTTTGGTGTCGGAAGTGAGGTATGTTGGTGTTAAGCTAGCCTGAGGGACTAGGAAGACATGGTAGAGTGAAAGCAGAGATGGTGGAGATTGGGGGCAAAAGGGATGGGGAGCTGTGTATTGAATTCCTCTCTTCCCTTGTAATTTTGTCCCTGTTTCATACTGTGCTGACATTGTGCCACGAATCCCTTGGAAAAGGAGTTAAGGTATGCATTGTAAATGACACCCAGTGAGGTCTGCAAGTACCCCAGCAAAATCAAACCTCAGCTGAATGCTTATCTCCCAGGCGGGGGAGCTGATGGGACGGCTGCATGCTTACTCGGAAGTCCTTCGCGTCTGTGTACATGGCAAAACTCTGCATTGGTGACGCCCAGCCATAGGTGGTTGTTGTTGTTATTTCCTTGTCCTGTGACTCTGTTTAGAAGATTTTTGGATTTCATGTGCTGTGTTGGTGGTGATTCAGCCTGCCTCCTTTTTAAGGTTGCTGCAGGAATCAGATTTTCCATGGTAAGAGGGAGATGATAATTCTTTTCCTCCTGGTGCTGTGTTATCTCCTTTCAGTACAAACATTCTTCAAAGGCTGTGAGTTGAATGACAAAAATGTGACATTGAGCACTTAGAGCGACAGCTGCCTGTAGCTCCAGCACAGCTGCAGCAATGCTGGTGAGCAGGGGCCTGTGTCACCAAAATGGGGTGACATAGTCAGCTTTGCTTCTCTTCTGCATTTTCTGGCAGGGGACAGTCAACTCCAGTACATTCTTCAAAGGCTGAACAGTCCTCTGAGCTGCACTGGAGAAGATGACAGGGTTTCAGGTTCTGAAGGTGACAGAGCTAGGCCAGCCTTGTCCTGCTGGGCTGGTGCATCCCAGCTCCAGCTTGCCCTAGTGCTGCCTTGCTGCTATCATCATCACTGGTGTAACCTTATGCTGGGAAGGATTTTCCCATTCAGATGGGTCTCTGAGACTTACAAGGCAGATAGGATGTGGTTGGTTTTCTGTGCTCCCCTGCTGAAGATGCCATTCTGCAATGGGACAGAGATTTCTGTTACTGTGAGGTCAGCAGAGAAGCTGTGCAGCCTGTGCTCTTCCTTTAACCATGCGTGCTCATGGCCAGCTATTGTTCTCTTTTGGCGTGCTTTTTGTTTTCTTTTCACAAATTAATTTTGTTCCTAATAAAAAGATCTGTTTTCTAAGTTGTTTTGAAAATGTTTAAGTTCTGTTATTTAACAGTTACTACTTTTGGGGATTCTGGTGGCCTTGGTAAGGCTCTTCCATGACAGCCCTACCCTCTCTGGGATGCTGAGGAAGCCGTTGCTGTTGAGGTATTTCTGGGTACCTCTGACCTACTGTGAGGAGCTGGTGCTTTCCAGGATAAGGGAGCCACACAGAGATCTGCCAGTCACTCTGTCCTCTCTGGCCACTGATCCTGTCTGGGGAAGGCTGTGAGTAGGGCAAGGTCCATCCCTCTGCTCATCAAGTGCTGGTGGAACAACGGGACTTCTGCTCTGCGGGAAATGTGCATATTTTGGGATGTGGTTTCTTCTCAGCCGAGACAACCCACAAGTGATTTATAGTACTGTACAGAATAGACGTAAATTTTTATCCATGTCAATGTTTCATGGTGGGAAGAGAAAACTTTACCTCTTTGTGGCATATGCTAAGCAACAAATGACATGAAATGTAATATGTAGCCTTTTCATCATGTAATTTCATGCAGTTCATGAATATAAATGAGAACAGAGAATGATCTCATTTGACAAGACATCGGTGAAAGCAAAAGCAGGAAAGAAACATGTATAATGGTGAGCAGAGGAAGGGGAATGATGCCTTTGGATTTTTTTAGCATTCAGGATGAACTCATCCACACAAAATTCTCATGTCAGTAAAGTTCCCTGTCCCAGTAATGAAACAGTTTGTGCTCTCTTTTCCAACCTCTATACCAGGTTTTTGTGCCTGATGTCCCAGTGGCTGTGTACATAGCCCTTGGGGTCTTCCCTTGGAGCCTGGAACAGGGGCAAGAGCCAGGAGTTTGTGGGGACCTGAAGTACCAGCCCTCCCTGCCATCAGCTCTACAGAAACCATAGAATAGAAGTTGTCTGTCTGCTCTCAGACTCACCAAAAGTGGTAATGGGACAGTTTACAATAGGAGATAAAAGGTTTGTTGTAAATACTGAAGAAGCATGTGAGCACTGGCTGTGTTAAGTTCTGATGAAAATCTCAGCGAAAAAACCCCTCTATTTTAGGCATGCGCATAATAGGTTTGTGTCACTTTTTATGGATTATTGCAACTCAGTTCAAAATAAGTAAACAAGAAGAGTTCATATGCAGTTCAGCTGTAGGATACAGTCACCGATAGATATCTTCAAAACCATTTCTTCAACATTAGCCAACAAGTTCTGGTGATGCTGTAAGATCCAGAAGCTCTAGGTATTGCATCAGTGGATAAGGGATGACTTGTAGATGTGATCTATCTGGAATTTTGCAAGGCCTTTGACACGGTCCATCACAACATCCTACTCACCAAGTTGGAGAGATACGGATTTGATGGGTGGACCGTTCAGTGGATAAGGAATTGGCTGGATGTCTGCATCCAGAGGGTAGTGGTCAATGGCTCAAAGTCCAGATGGAGAGCAGTGACAAGTGGTGTCCCTCAGGGGTCTGTACTGGAGCCTCTCTTGTTTATAATTTTTATCAATGACATAGCGGGATCGAGTGCACCATCAGCAGGTTTGCAGATGACACCAAGCTGAGTGGTGCTGTTGATATACCAGAGGGACCTAGACAAGCTGGAGAGGTGGGCCCAGGTGAATGTCATGAGGTTCAACAAGAGTAAGTGCAGGGTCCTGCACCTGGGCCAGAACAATCCCCACTATCAATACAAGCTTGGGGAAGAAGCAATAGAGAGCACCCCTGCAGAAAAGGACTTGGGGGTGCTGGTAGATGAGAAGCTGGACATGAGCAGCCAGTGTGCTTGCAGCCTAGAAGGCAAATTGCATCCTGGGCTGCATCAAAAGAAGTGTGGCCAGCAGATCAAGAGAGGGGATTCTGCCGCTCTGCTCTGCTCTGCTCTGGTCAGACCTCACCTGGAATACTGCATCCAGCTCTGGAGCCCTCAGCACAGGAAGGACAT
>JANHGN010012769.1:51844-73929 GCA_024605025.1 Megaceryle maxima
GGCTGAGGGAGCTGGGATTGTTCAGCCTGGAGAAGAGAAGGCTCTGGGGAGACCTAATAGCCACCTTCCAGTACCTGGAAGGAGCTTACAAAAAGACTGGAGAGGGCCTGTTTACAAAGGCTTGGAGTGAAAGGATGATGGGTAATGGTTTCAAATTAGAAAGGAGTGGATTTAGATTAGAAATAAGGAGGAAGTTCTTCACCACGAGAGTGGTGGAGCACTGGAACGGGTTGCCCAGGGAGGTGGTTGAGGCCCCATCCCTGGAGACATTAAAGGTGGGGCTTGATAAATCTCTGGTCTAGTTGAGGATGTCCCTGCTCTCAGTAGGGGGGTTGGACTAGATGACGTCTAGAGGTCCCTTCCAAGCATATGTTTCTATTTTATATCTACTAGGAGCTTGCTGCTGTCTACCTGCTGCTCTAACAGTAAAAAGGATGTCATGTTTGATGTGCTATAACTGGTCTGCTGGAGAACAGGGACTTCCAGTATGAGTCATTTCAGCTGTGATTTTACAAGAGCGTGGGCATCTCATGTGACCAACTTGATTAACTGGAAGTAGTGGCCTTCATTATGAGTATAGAGCATCCTTTTAAGCCTTGTTCTACTGTGGTGCTTTGCTGCTCTTGTCTCTCTCACCTTCACACACACACACACACACACACACACACATATATATATCTTTCCTTTGTACCAATCCCAGTTTGTGTCCAGCAAGCAGGACAGCCCTGAGCAGGCTCTGTGCATGCACAGAGCAGAAAAGTGGTCCCTGCCCCAGCGCATTTGCAATCTGAGTGTGCCAACAAACTGGCAAAGCACAGGAGTATGCTGGAAGCAGGGGGTGGCTTTGAGGGATGCTGCTTGAGGAAGAAGCAAGACAAGACTGAATAGAGTGTGGGTGGTGGTTTCAGTGTGCCAGGGGCCTCCTTCCACTCCACTTCAATGGACTCAAAAGAAAAAAAAAAAAAGGCAGGAGAGATGGAAGTTGCTGACTTTGCCCAAAGTCCTGTAGGCATTCAGGCTTGGAAGCAGACGTGTCCAATTGTTCAGACCTTTCATGTCCCTGCCAGTGTGACCAGGAGACAGTTCCTCACAGTCCCCTCAGGCCAGCACTGCCTGCACAGTCTGCTTGATGGAGGCACAGCGGCCCCTGACCTCAGCACATTTTTCTCCAAAGAGATTAGAGGTCAGGCACAGAAACATCATCTTGCTGCTGTTGCGTGTGCCTTCCTTGTGCTTTCTTTGAAAGGAAACAGTAACAAAAAGAGGAAGAAAAGTTAGGTTTTCCCATAACGTTCAGAGGCAGCAATGCCATGACCTTAATACATTTTACCTCATTTTACCTTACATTTTCTCCTTCTGTGCAAAAAAAAGGGGTAGTTTTTACCAGCTTTATTACCAGCTAAAAATGATGAAGGTAGAGAAGGGGAAATGTCTTATAAGATCTTGCTGTAGCTTCAGGGAAGGAAAATCACATGAATGAGATTTATCTAATATTGTACATCTCTTGTACATCTCACAGTTTTTCTTCTGTCTTCTTTCTTGGTCTACATCTGTGATAAAAAGCTGTAAGGTTTCAGTGGCTACCATAGCAGAGGAATTGTGCTGGGGATGATATGATTCAAAATCATCACTGCTCCATCTGTTTCACATCGGAAACAGGAATGAAGATTTTATTAGCTTCCCACATGTTTTTGGATCTAACTCCTATGCCTCCTCCCAACTTTTTTCCTCACCATCTTTCCCACACCATAGAGCTGCAGGGCTGGCTTCTGGATAGTCCCAAGGCAGTGTTTTCATTGCCTTCCATGCTCATCAGTTTTGCAGCTTGTTCAAACAGGTGACTGTGCCTGCAGGGCACCACTGTGGGGCAGTGGTCATCCCTTCATCGATCAGACCTTGATGCAAAGCTGATCCTGACAGTTTCCAAGGGAAGTGTGTCTCCTTTTGACACGTTGTCCAACAGCCATCAACTAGCTACCTGCTACTCACTGAGGGTCCCAGGCATGCTGTCCTCTCTCTGCTGCTGAAACTATGGGAGAATAGAGGGATTCCCATCACCTCCTCACCTCAAAATCTATGTCCATCCTACTAGGATGGAGGTGTGTGGATGCTGTAGTTGAACTTTTCAGGTGAATGTTGAAGAGGACAAGGGCCCTACTTGCCTCTCCAGCTGAGTACAGAGACCTCGGAGGCTTTCCTACATTTTAGTGTGCGTTTTCCTTGACATTGTATGTTGTTACTATCCTGATAAAACTCAACCTCTCAACTCTGTTGAGAGGTATTTCTGCCCATGGTTCTAGTGCCTGTGCTAGAAACAAGAAGTGCTAGGGTGAGAGCTGGAGGAGGGGAGGAGGGCATGAGGGCTGTACTGACACGTCCCACAACAGCTTGCTCACAGCACAAAATCCCTTCACTCGCCAGGAGCTATCATTAGAAAAGGCAACAACTGGAATTTTTGACCCTGAAAATGAACTTTAGGAGGATTTTCCTAGTCAAGTTCTTGCTGCTTTTATTTCCCAATGTAAAATGTGAGTTATTCTTACTTTTTTTTCTCTCTCTCTCTTTTGGGCTAGTGTTGCTAAAATACTATTTTAAACCTTTTACAAGTTGGTGGCATGTTACTGATAAGGAACTGGTTCCACTTTCCCAATGGGTGAAGACCTTTGGGTTACTGCTATTATTTGATTTAATTTTCAGCCTGGGGGAGGGCAGGATCTGAGTTTCCTATTTCAGTTATAATAATAAGCTGTAAACAGTTTTGGGTTTAAGTTAATGAGCCTTAATTTGACACATGTATAATAAGAAACGTCAGCATACAGTTTTCTCTCTGCCCTCAGGGTAGCTTGTACTACATTAGAGATCCAGTTCACGATGCATTATCACATGTAATTTCCTTTTGTTATCAAAGATGAGCAAATATTTTGAAAGTGCATATTATATTCTGCCATAAATATTAACAGAAAGAGTGATATATCTCATTGTCTTCAGTGGAGTTGAAGAAGTCCAAGATGTGATAACAGCAAGCAAATACATACATCTTTTATATTTTGTGTATTATTGCTTGCATTATTTTTACAATATTAATCTAAAAACTTAATTAAGGTGTTAACTCATAGACTAGAGAAGGTTGTAAAAGACAGAGACAATAAAATCATGCATAGATTTATTTTTTATTCTGTTCATTTTACTACGGATTGTATGTATGCCTGTTCAGTGATTTTCTTTTCCTCCATAACATAATTAATACATAAATAAGGAAATTTATTTATTTAATTGTATTTGGTATATAAAACATCTACCCTAGCAGAAATGAAGATTATTCCCTTGAATGGAAGACTTGTTTCAAAGTCTTCCTTACTTCTCTGAGCTTACTGTGAAATCTTTTCCTCTTAACTCTTTCTTGTGACTGTAAACGAGCTCTACGCTGCCAGTTTGGATCTTGCTGCCAGTTTGGATCTTTCTGCCCCTTGGAGTGCATTTCCATCGGCATCAGCAGAAATGCTGGTTTTTTAGCCAAATAGATTTTTAGTATTGCATGTGTGGGACACTTAGCTTTCCATCAGCAAGACTATGGAGATGAGATAAATCCAGAGATTTGTCTAAGTGTTCTGTCCATAGAGTTGCTGTTGAATCATCCTTGAGAACTTAGATTATTATTTTTTAATTTACTTCCAGAGAGAAAAAATAAATGATAGTATCTGTTATGCAAAGAAATTTTATTACTAGCTCTAAATGCCTGTGCATGACTGAGCAGAAATGAGGATCAGAATTCAAATATTTGAGTATAATCCGTAGTATGGAGGATAGCTGCTCCAAGACTGTTTGGTTGATAGCTTGATTTAAGAATGTTTAAATAGATACACCAAATACCTTTTTTTTTTATTATTATTATTATATACACTGAATACAATTGCCAGAAGCACTTCAGTGTTAATTTTCTTGTTGCAGAGGCACGCTATTTTTGTTCGTTTATCTCTAATACTGTTAATTTAATGAAATAGCAACTGGATTTCAGTTTCCTCTCTGTGATATAGTTTATCATTGTCCTAGGTTCTGGGAATGAAGGACTGTAATAAAAATATGCATAAACATAGCTTTTCCTCTCTGTGGGGAAGAAGTACTTAAACTATGAAAAATTAAAGCAGAGTCAGCTCTAGCTGGTGATGTGAAGAGAAATCTCCTCCTGCCAATCAGTTTTATCCTGTAAATAGGAGAGGAATGAACATAAGAAAATGACAACTGAAATAAGCTGTGGCTTGGTGTGCACATTTGGGTATCAGTGAGCTTGTCCCACCTGTAACTTGTGAGCACTTTTCTAACTTGTCCTGCAAATTTTCCACCCACCACAGGGGTGGACACTGTACCTTACTTGAAGTGACCTCCTGACAAACTTTGCACTCCAAAGTCCCATTTCAGCAGACGAGCCTTGAAAAGGCTGTGAGGCAGCTTGGAGGAGAGCGGGCAGGCCACCCAGGCACAGCCTGAAGTCTGCATCATGTCCACTGGTTGTAATGTGACTGACATTTAGCAGCCTTAGCTTTCCTGAATGTCTCCTTCACCAGCCACATGCTAAGTGCTGCCCAGTCCTGGTAGCACCTTTGGAAAGCACCTACTCTACCTGTTCTGGAGAGGGAACCTGTCATCAAAGGAGACCTGTGAGATTTTTTTTTTGTTCTTTGCTTATCTCCTAACGTCTCCAGTGCCTTATCAGTACACAGGATGCAGTTAGCTTTTTGGTTCTCCATGCCTTTCTTGACCCACTGATAATATGTTAGAAAAATGAAGTGGATATATTCCATCAGGGCAGGGTGCCCAGGATGGATGAGGAGGGGGCACTGCAAGTTGGCAGTACTGGTTCTGCCTCCAGTTCAGTGTCTCACACTCACTGCTTGTCATGGGCCACTATTGTTATGATTATAATTATTATTATTATTTTCATTATCACCACTGTTACTGCTGAACTGATCCTAATGTTCAGGGCCATTACTAGTTTGTGTTCTTGCTGTCTGCAGTGATGGGTACCAGCCTGTGACACATGTAAAACACACCAGAGTGATCTTATTTTCAGAAAGGGTTAAGTTCATGGGCAGTCATGAATCTTGGCATCCAAAATCACTCCAAACAAGTCAGCCAGGGTATAAAGCCAGCTTTTGAAAGCTGGACTCTTAGCTTCCTTGCCTCTCAGACTTAAACTAGATGCTGACATTATCTAAGGAACAGACAAGAGGTGCTTTAGACCATGGGAAGAAAACAGCATCAGTAATATGGAGAGGCTTAAGCAACTCTCGGGGGGTATCACCCTTCTGGGTCACCACTGTGGCTGCTGAGTGCAACAGCAAGGGCTTCGGGAGACATACTGACTGGTTAGTTGTGCTTCCCTTTGCAGCCTCCGTCACCAGCTGGATTTACAGTGCAATGAATGAGTCGGCTTTTCTCAGTGTTGCTACTGCTGGTGGGGACTTATATGATGTAACGTGGCTGAGAGACAGAACAAAGTTGGTTCAGATAAAAGATAAGAAAATTAAGTACTATGTGAACAAGGACTACTGCAGATGTAAAGTATTCCTAAATGGGACTCTGCAAATAAAGAAGGTGGTGAAAGAGGACAGTGGAAAGTACACAGTGACTGTTTATCAGCAGGATGGAAAATTGAAGGCGGAAGAAGATACAATGTTCATTGTTCAGGGTGAGTTATTTTGTCTTCCTGTAAGACTTGGTATTCCCACTCTTTCCTACAATGTTCTCTCCTCATTGTCCCCCTTTCTGTTCTGGGGGGACTTCTGTGAGATGTATGTTTTTCTTCCTGTCATCGACAAGTCAATGGTCTTCTCCCTTCTCTTGCTCCTATCGATGGTCTCTGGTCTCTTGCTTCTTTCTGGTTCCCCTCTCTGCCAGCAACCAGTTTTCTACATGTGCCCAAGAAAGCAGCCATGAGCACGTCTATGTTGGCAGCAGGGTGAGTGCAGGTGGCCATCCTGCAACACTGCGTGTGGTGCTGGGATCCCTCGGGCCTTGAGCTGGGGCAGCACTGCATGAACAGCCTGTGCTTCCAGAAGCACCATGCTTCCAGAAATCTCTTGTAGGGGTGCAGCAAACTACATAAGGTACTCCTGTGGCTGACGCATTGGGCTCTTCTGGCGCTATTCTATGGTTAGTGAGTTACAACTTTCGGTCTCTAGCTACTGCTCCAGCAAGGTGAGCACCTGGTGTTGCATCTGCCAACCTCCTGAGGAGAGCTCAGGAGCTGAGGTGGCACTAAGTGTCCGTATTTAGGCAATGCAGTCCCACTCCATTTTTGCTCTAATGTGAACAGTAGCCAGCAGTTACACCTTGTGAGATACCCCACAACAGGGATTGAATTTGCAGGGGAAGAAGACGCCTGCACCCTACCCTTGCACAGCATAACATAAAAAATATGAAGATCATGCTGTTCAAAGCACACCCCTGGGGTTTTCAGCTGCATGGGTTCAAACCATGAAAGCAGACTCCATTCCTGTGGTGTATCTTGTCCTGAGAGATCTGAATGGTAGCAGCCCAAAGCTTTTGGGGTGAGTAGGGAAGATGGAGATGGCTGTTCTGGTCCTTTATGCCTGCTGCCACCTCTCCAGACTGCTAAACTGTAGGGCAGGATGTTTTTTTACAAAAAAAAAAAAAAGGTATTGGACTAGACGACCTCTAGAGGTCCCTTCCAACCCAGATATTTCTATGTTTCTGTGTGTGTGTGTTTGTTTGTTTTCCCAGCAAGAGGATGATTTTGCTCTGTCTTTCTTCAGCCCGGATGCACACCTCTACCAAACTCTTGAGTTGGTGGGCACCAGGTGGCAGAAATGATGCCTCATAAGGCAGCAATGACAGCTGGAATGGTTTTAGCAGCATTTCTGTGCAGTGGGAGGTCCTGTGGCTAGCAACTGCTGCTACTTTAGGAATTAATTACTGTGAACTGTCTACAGATTCAGGAAGCTGTCATAATCAGATGCTATTTAATCATGATTTAAACCACTGAGCTGTCCCTGGGGTGTCCTGAGTTCAATTTCAGGTCAAGGTTCCAACCTGGCTATGTGCTGCTTCATTTCATCCTCTGTGCAGCAGAGAGGCTGCTTTACCTCTGATAGGTGTTTTTGGAAGTAAGATTCTTCAGTAATGTTGGGTGCTAGATTCACTTGTCAGGCAGATTATACTTTGTTACTAGGGTTGGACAGACTTGTTCCAAAAAACCACCAACTGGTTTAGATGCTGTCATCACAAGTCCATCACTGGGACCTAGGTTCTAGTATTTCACACTGAGATGTTCCCCTGAATGATGTTGCAGCTTGCAGGAGAGAAGTGGGCTTAAGGAGGAAAGTGTGACTGCAGATGTCTGTGTGAACTTAGACCGCATTTGCTATGAGCAGCCTTTTATTGGCTTTAAAATTTATGATCTCAATAACTTACACTGCCTATAACTAGAGATGGCTTTGGCATGTTCTTTTTTTTACCTGGTCTGAAAGATAGAAATTAATTCTTTTTCCACCTAATGTACCCATCAGTGGCCCCTAGTTGAGGAAAGCCCCACAGGCTTTTCTGACTCTTTCAGTGCCACCAGATATTGAATCTGGAGCTGAAATGTAGCTATCTGTTTGCAGGACATAAATAAGTTATTTCTGTTATAACCTCATGGAGTGCTAAGGGGTGTCTTATTTGTGTTTTCTATTCTGTTTTGATGGGTTTTCATGCTGTGGCTGTCATGCTAGCTGAGTGCTGTTGATAGTACCTAAAGCATCTTAAGTAGCTGTTTGCCCTGGCTTAGATGAAATCTCTCCTGATGGCCACAGGCAGATCAGAGCTGACTTCATTTGCATCAAAACATTTGGGCTGGAGTTGGAGGGGGCTGTGGTTCTGAGCCTCTCCCGTCCACTGGAAACATAGCTTCCTTGCCTCTCATTGCCTGTCTGTCTGTCTGTGAGCTGGCCTGAGCCTGACAGTAGTCCAGACATGGTGTTGCAGCTCTGCTTTGCTAGGCCAAACATGTAGGCCAATATACTGCATTTTCTTTATTAGTGCTATGTTGCTTCTGTAGTAGAAGTATAATTTGCTCTTCACTCTTCTCAGGTCTCATTAGCTAGTATTAGACACTTACTACCTACTGGGAGCTAATTTTCTGTTCTGCTTAATAATGGAGGTATTCAAAAGGAGAAACCATCTCAGACATGCCTGTCCCTTCTCTTCTTTTTCAGAGACTGTCCCTCAGCCGATCCTCAGTGCTGAATGCATGAGTAAAACAATAAAGTGTGAAGTGAAGCCGAAGACCATAAATGAAACATTTATAATGAAACTGAGTCAAGATAAAAGAGAAATAAATAAAACTAATGTAACAAGTTTGAAATTGTCCATGCAGTATCCTGGGACATTCAGATGTGTTGTTAAGAACCAAGTCAGTGAAAAAAAGGTTGAAAAAGTATTTAAGTGCTCAGGTAAAATATTAATTTTTGCCAGAATCTGCTAGAGCAGAGCCACATTTGCATTGTGGGACTGGTCCAGGTGCTAGAAGCATTGATAGTTCCCAGTACTGCAAGTCTAATGCTGTTGCAGTTACTGGGAGCTGGGATGTGAGTCATGTTTTATGCTTGGCATTTCCCAGTTCTGATGCAACTCCACCCTCCCCACCCAGCTGCTGCCTGCTCCACTGCTACCCTTATGGAATCCCTGCTCTAACAGCAGGGCAGCCGAGCTGGGTGCAGTGGGATGTGAGATGATGGGACATGTTTCTCCTCTTCTCCTGCAGCCAGTGGTGTCTTTCCCTATGCTTAGTGAGGCCTGGGGATCACTGGAAGAGGGTCAGATGTTTTTCTGGAGTCAAGAGCCTTGTGAGTTGGCAAAGAGGCTCCCAAGACACATTGCAATGCTGTTTCCATAGGGGTGATATCTCCTGGAGGAAACTGCAGCCTACCACTGAGTTCAGACTGGCTGAGGAGTGAATGAATGAGGGAGACATTCTTGCTCATCCTGTCATTTTCTCCCTCCCCTCCATCACTGCTGAATCTTCTTCCAAAAGCTGCCAGAGGTATCCTGACAGACTTTTTTGTCAGCATCCTGACAGACTCAAGTGGTGTCAACCATCACTAGTGGTAGACCAATAAAATTAAGGGGAAAGCAGGGAGGTGGGCCTGAAAGTATTTTAATCACACACAGCAATCTGTAAAAGGCAGAAAGCACTCTTCCCCCTCATTTTTATCCCCCTTTATTCCTTTAAAACTAATGGTACTTCCTGAAGGTTGACTTCAGTTACCAGTCCAAAGCCAAAGAGTTGATTTCAATAAGATAATATAAAACTACCCAAGCTACTATGACATATATTATTTTTTGAAAATATGGCTTGGGAACTTCTCCTGTGCATATGAAGCCATGGCATTGATTTAAGGGGATTTGCTCTTGATTTACATCCTCATGTTGGAGAAATCAGTTGTAAATTATTTTTCTCCTCTCCATGATCATACCTATGAAGGCAGAGATTGCCCACTACTTGTGGATTTGGATAGGTGCTCTCACAAGGGGAAAAATAAGCTGCTTGGACGGTCCAACTTAGCCTAGAAATGAGGGGGGTTGCTATGGAGAATTTAGCTGGGCTTTAGGGTTGTTTAGCTTAAAAGAGCATGGATCAATTGTGCTATAGATTTTCTTGCTTGAAGTGTCATCTTTCCAAACCACATATGCAGCAAAAGAACTGAAGGAATTGCATTTTAAATGGGTGGAGTAATGCTTAAATCATTAGATAGGCAAAATAAGTCGTCATTTCCCCCGATAAAGGTTTTGAAACTTAAGGCAAAACCAAGGGACACATCATACTGGTATGACACTGGATATGGTGTTCAGTTCAAAGTCTGGATTTCCAGTGCAGTACTGGGGAAAAGCCCTTGAATTTGCTGGGCTGGTGAAGGAAGGCCAGCGTCCAGCAAACCTTATCTGGCAAAAATAAGGAACACTCATACAAATTTTTGCTCACGGGCCAAACTAAACTCTCATTTTGAGACTGTGGGATATTTAGTTGTGTTCTTTTCCTTTTCATATTTTCTTAATTTGCGTACAGCCAAAAATTGAAAGGGAAGTACCAAAATCCTATGAAGCAATCCAGCCTCAGTGTTTCCAGCTCAGTAGGAAGTACTTAAAAAGTTAATTTTTGTTAGATGCTGAGCACTGCCTGCCTGGATGATCTTTGTCCTTGCAAGGGTTCATTGCTAGCAAGAACAGGACATTTATGGTAATTTAAATATGATGAGCTGGCACACATGACTGCTCTGGTTTCAGTTTTATGCAGAACTTGAATCCATTGTGGAGCAATCAAAATTCTCGGTGATGAGGACCAGCATCTTTCTGCTGTGTACAGAGAAAAGGCAAAGGGTTGGGTCTCTCTCTGGGGCTGCCTTTACAGTCAGTGGAAGAAAATACAGAATTCTAGGTAGATGTGTGAGTTATTTTCTTCCCTTTAACATCCTCTTTCCCTTAACTAGGCCAGCTGGACCTTTACCTCATCTTAAGCATAGCAGGAGGTGCAGTCTTCTTCATCATCTTCATGATTTTGCTTATTTATTGTATGAGGAAGAAGAAAGCAGAAAGGATTGAAGATTATGGTATGTGTTTGATGGGTCTTTATGCTGCTATTCAGTTACCTAAAATCTTAGAGCTTCCCACTGATAGCACTCCCTGGGCAGAAGCATGCTCTCTGCCTTGGCATGAGCAATAACCTGGCTTTGGCATGTGGTGAATCTCGGCAGATCAGCTGGCATTGCCAGTCTAGTTTTCTGATATATGCTCTGAAAAAAAGACTTCTTGTTCTCAAGACTTTTTCTTTATTTGTAGGGGAAAAATTGCTTCTCTAAAGCTCAGCCAAGGCCACCAGTCACGAGCATTCATGGGGCTAAAATATACAATTAGATAGCCTATCAATAGTTTTTTTTTTAAATTAAATTTATATGTGTAAAATTAGGATTCTTGAAATCATCAGTCACATTTGGAAATGTTGTAGATAGTGAGAAGGGGCAAGAAGGGCTCAGGGATCTCACAGAACTTGTCCTCTCTATAAAACAATGTCCTTGGAGGCCTGTCAACACTGGAGGTCCAGCTGGTGACTCTTCAAAGAGCAGAGGTTTTCAGAGTGGACAGACATTTCTTCTGCTGTCCAAAATTCATGCCTCTTTAAGACCATAAGAAATACTCCCCTTGAGTCTTTGAGAATGGGCTCAGTCTGACAGAGAGGTTGCCTGGAATTACAACCTGGGTGTTGCTGCTAGTTTGGGTGGGCAGAGGATACTGAGCTACTACTCAACAAGAGTCATCTGGTCCACCTGGAAAAGGAGGCTAAATCAGCTGGGAGGTTGCCCTGGCAGGACTTGTTTAAAGGCTTGTTTCTAAGTCTTTCCCCACCACACTATTTCAGGCTTCCTGTGTGGTCTCAGATAACAGCTAGTCTCTGTGAGTCAGTTCTTCAGTTACAAACTGGGAGTAAAAGCTCCTTTGTACACCACAACAGTCTTTGTCAAGATAAAGATGGCAATGCCTGAAGGAAACCTCAGCTGATACTTTAAAGGTGACAGTGGTCAGACTGATAACGAGGGGGAGCCTGACTAGTCCCATGGTTGAGAGGAGTGCAGCATCACTGCACCTGACCACAGATAACTTACCATGGCCCTCCTGTCTCCCCTGATATTATGATCATGAAGAACAGGCAAGTGTTCTTCCCCATTCCTGGAAGAGCTTACTGCAGTGCAACTATGAGATGTCACTTCAAAAGGCTTGCCATAGCTCATGAGCACAATGGTGGTGTAAGCATAGCCACCTGAGTGTTATTTTACATTATGGCTATTCTTGTTTGAGTGAGGACATGTTACTCCCTCATCTGTGTAGTGATAGCATAACCATAATTCTTGGATGTCGATTCAGCAAGAATTAAGAAGTATGGGAAAATAAGAACTAATATAAGAGGGTGACTAGCCTCTTTGAAACAGTTTGGTGTGTGCTTAAAGGCCATTTCAGTGTCCCAAGAGGTAAATCCCTTAATCCCTAATGTAAACTGACCAACATTTCAGAAATGATGAGTCAGCAATCAAAAGTCAGCAAGCATGAATTTACTGCTTCTATATGTAGGGAAATTAATGCTGGCAAAATGGACCTCTGGCTTCCAGGTGCCTGGAAATCCCAGCACAGCTAGCGGCAAGGCAGAGTTGTTTTGATGTTGCTTCCTGGGGCTACATCTTGCTTTCCCCTCAGTAGCCGGTTTCCAAAAGAGGACAGAGCAGCTCAGGCTGGGGATGTCCACTGGTGACCACTGGGGCCTCCTTGGCAAAGTCTGTTCCCCCAGCACAGAGAGGGCAGAACTGCCCCAAATGCCCCCAGGTGCCTTGACCTCAGTCAGGCAGACAAAAAGTTTTCAGGTTTGCCCAGGGCCTGAAGGCAGAGGTGCTTTTGGTTGTTCCACTGGAGGAGCAGGAACACCTAAGAATGACAGCCTCTTCTTCCTGGTGACATGTGAGGGAATGGGCACAAGGTGCGCTAAGGGAGGTTTAGGCTGGATATTAGGAAACATTTCTTCACTGAAAGGGTTATCAATCATTGGAAAGGTCTGCCCAGGGCAGTGGTGGGGTTGCCATCCCTGGGGGCATTTAAATGGTGTGTGGACCTGGTGCTGAGAGACATGATTTAGTGGTGAGGTTGCAGGTGTTGGGCCGAAGGGTGGACTAGGTGATCTTGAAGGTCTCTTCCAACCAAATACATTCTGTGATTCTGTGACAGTGGCCTTCTGGGTAAGACAAATGTTTGGCTTTTTCTTGCTTGGGCCAAACACTTTTCCCTGGATGTTCAACTTATGCTTAGACTTGAGTATGTGCCTGATTGCTGGGTCCTTCTGTTGTTACAGATGAGGAGCAAATGATGCAGACTCACCAGGTGGACAGTGAAACAGTGGTGCGGGGGCTGCCTCAGCCACCGTGCAATCCCACCCCAAAGCAGCTGCGTGTGCAGCAGCGGCCACTGCCACAGCCCCAGGTGCAGCAGCAACCACCACCCCCGCAGCCCAGGCCCCGTGCTCAGCCGCGGATTCCACACCACGCAAGAGAAAGACCTTGAACATCCTCCCTGTTGGGAGGGATGGTGGTCTTTCTGCTCCACCACTCACTGGGAGAAGAAAGTTTCCAGTAGTCAGGAACACCTCCCAGCCAGCCTTGCATAACGCTCAGCTATGAAACAGCAGCTTTCCTTGCAGAACATTAGAGAGAGCATCAAATGGAGATGAAGAGACCCAGTGGAGGAGATTCAAGGTGATGGGCATTCATCCCTGTGACCATTTTTCTTCAAATGTATTCATGTTAGGGTATGGAGCACTGAGGCTTGAAACCTGTGTCTTTCTGTGGTTCACTTGTTTTTACTGCACCTTGTTGTCTTCGTGCTTTTTGGATGGATTATATCAAGAAGCTAAAGCTTTTGTGAGATGACATGGGCCTAAGGATCTTGCTGGGTTTTGTCATGTAACTTTCCTTTCTACTGCCGCTTATTAGGACAGCCCTCTGGCTTCAGCATCAAATACATGACCTCCTGGATCAAAAACTAATTTTATGCAATTAAATGCTTGTTTGAAGTCAAAAGAATTGGTGTCATCTAATGCAGAGAAGAAGATACTGAAAGAAGATGTGAAAGCCTTGAAGCATCAGTGTGGGAAAAATGCAATTAGGAAAGGAGTAAACTTTTCAATTTCTCTGCCATATTTATAAATTGCAGCAAGGGATGATTAGGTATGGATTTTTTTTTTTTTTTTTTTTTTCAAGTGAAGCACTGAAATACATTTCTGGGAGAGGTTCTCTAGCACTGGGAGTTTCAAAGGGCAGATGAGACAACCATCTGTGAGGCATCCTCATCCTTCTGAAGGCCAAGGAAGTGTGCTACACAGCCTCTTCAAGTACTGCTTCAGTTCATTTTTTTGTGACTCCTTGATGGCAAATAAAATGAAATTTTTTTTCTCAGCATAGATCTTTTTGGCTATCAGGACAATTTTCTTTTTTTGATCATAGAAGAGGGCTGGTATCCATTGGCTCATGAAACAAGTGTTAGAAACTTTCAAGCAGTCTAATTACTTACTAGTGGCTTTGTCTGAAGTGTCATGGCTTTTCATTGTAGGGCCTTCTCCTGATGGTGAGGGACCATGTCCCTTGATTTTGTTGGTGAGCACCTCATGTATAACCAGGTCATGACAGAGAACTGCTGAGATCTCCCCAACCCAAAGGGAGAGGTTGGACTGTAATAACTGTGCCTGCATTACCCTCCATATGCTGGACAAACACTGCTCGCTCCTCTGATCCTTGGAAATGTTCATAACTGCCTCTATGGAACAGCTAAGGAGCTGAGAGAGGACAGACCTTTTTAGAGCAATGTCTGAATGGGTACACTGGCCCATCTGGTGTAAGAAGCAGTGCAGGTGGTGGAGGGGAGAGTTGCAAGAGCCACAGAGCCTAAGACATCCAGCTAGCATGTTGTTGTATTAGGCAGAAGAATGTATAATCCCTCTTTCAGGCTTGACTATCCTACACATCAGGGAAGATAAAACAGCCATCCCTTGTCTGTCCTCAGAAATGTGACTATTTTTATTTTCTGGTACAAGGACGGGGAAGTAACTTCTCAGGGTGAAGGAGGCTTCTGCCTCCTCCAGAGTTCAGCTACTTTGCTTAAACTCTGACGGTGGACACAGCCCTGGGAGTGTCACTCTTGTCTTAGCTTTCTGAAGCTTTTTTTTAGGGCTTCTGTTATTTAAAGTTGCATTTGGTAAACATTTGATAGTTAATTTTGTAACATATGCTATATCTGTGTAGTGAATGAATAAAGCCAAGAGTGGGTGGAGAGGATATTGGCTCATACCTGCACTAGTACTTCAGTATCTGGATCTCCGGTACAAAGGAGGCAAGAAAAACATTTTGGCCCCTGAGCCATGGAAACATGGATGCAGGAGGCTTCACAGTGATCCCTGGGAGGTAGCTGCCAGCTGGCAGGCTCAGGTCGGTGTGGGTGAGCACAGCTGCTGTGCCCACCTGCCTGCTGTGGCAGCATGCTCTGCCTGTCCTGCGTGGTCAGAGCTTTATCGGAGCCTTCTCCACAGCAAGCAGCCAAGATGGGACTCTTCCATGGTTATGGGAGCACTGGTCCATCCTTGGAAAGAGGGAGGGCTAGTGGGACCTGAGGAGGATGGGCTCTTCCTAGGTCACTTCTGCCATTGATTAGTGCTTTCTGTGCCCTAGGATTAACAGAGTTGAGGCTTGGTGAGCTTCTGTTATGCCTCAGAGAGACCTTCCCGGGCTTCCCACTAGCTGCTGCCCTGGCCCCTCCTCTGTCTGGGGCTGGTACTTCTGGGGTGACACAAGCTCCTTGCAGGAGAGGACCAGTGCATGTATGAGACAGTGCCAGGGTGACTCCGGCCCAGCACAGAGGTGTGCTTGCTCCTCTGGCAAGAAATTGCAGCACAAAGCTAAGTCATGCCCATGATAGGAATGGGAGGCAAAATGCTTTTCTACTGTTGGTCACAAACTGGGTTCAAATATGTCCTCAAGACTTGGCTCGAGACCACCCTGTGAACCATGCAAACCTGTATCATCTCAGCTTAAAGCATACAAGGGCTGAGCACACCCCAAAGCTGCCCTTGGATTCCCTTTCTGGGGAATGGGGCTGACAGTGGGCACTCTGAGTATAGGGCAGGACAGAGGCCACAATAGTGGGCATGAGTGAAGTGTGGAGGTGCATGTTTTAATACTGCCTTCTACCTGCCTGCTGTAACCGTGGGCTGAGAGAAGCACTCTCAGCCTCAGCCAACTCACCAAGGTCTCCTCTGGGTTACCACACTCTTCTTGGCTAAATGTTTCTCTCTGACATGCTAAGAGGCTCAGAGCTAAGTAAAAATAATTCAATTTAACTCTCTTGGGTGGATTTGCACCAAAACACAGTCCTCTGTCAGGCAGACAAGAAAATACTACAAGCACAGAGTACCCCCACACAATGGTAATCTCATCAGGGCAATACTTATTTTTGATTGATGCCTTTGTTTTGATAGTCACCATTGTTTCTATGATGTCTCATGTTTGTTCCTGATGCACTGCAATTGACAATCTTTGTATAGTCTCAAGTTTTTCTTGGTGGCTACTGGAAAAATCTGGGTTTTTTCTGAATGTGTCATGGAGCTTTTGGATCTCGGGGGTTTGTGCTGTAGAGGATGTTTCAGTTCTGGAAAATGAGCTGACAGCAAGATCCAAGAAATAACAGGAAGTGCTCAGCTGTGGTGATACTTGCTGCAACCTTTCTTGGTTCTTCTTTTGTAGACAGAGCTACCAAGTAAGTCACACAGGATGAAGAGTTTTTCTCCCTTCTTCTTAAGGAGGATGAGACAAAAGGACTGACAGGCAGAGCCACACACTGTAAGGATGCTGCCTTGTCCTACTCAATTAGAGATGCAGTTTGTGCTGCCCAGTTGTCAGTAAGGATCAGTTTTGTTTGGTCATGTGCTGCAGAGCCAGTGCTCAAGGAATTGGAGGAAAGTGCAGCAGAGGTCTGCAGTTGTGCCATGGTCCTGCAGCACTCACCAGTTGTGCAGGCTGAGTAGGCTTCCAAAAGAAGATACAAATCTATCCCAGTTTTAATCTGTGAGACATCAGCAACACTTGCTGCCCAAACTTGGCCTTTCTAGTAGAGCAGACAAGACCTGCTTGTATCTCAGCTGGGTATTAGCCAGACCAGAGGGAGGCTTTTTTGCTTCTGGCATGGGCAGTGCTGGAAACAGCTAGATAATTTTATTTCTGCTATAGACTCTGAGCCTGTAAAAGGTCAAGTAATAAACCATGGCTAGTTCAAATGTCTTTCCTGGGATGCTTGCCAAAATGATGCTGTAGGAAAAAGATGACGATTTCATCCTTATTCTGCAACAAGCCTTCAAGCTCTGATATGGAGATAACACCCAGCTGGGACTGTGTTGTCATCAGCTCCCTTCTCCATTCTGACAGACAGAGCTTCACCTCCTCAGCTATGCTTAAGCCTTGCAAAAGGCTTAAGAAATGCTGGGTTTGTCTTTCAAACTGTAGTCCTCCATGGGGTGTGTTATAAGCAACAGTCAAGAGTGGAGCTCAGCTAGGAGGGCAAGGCGATCCACCAATGGTCATTGCAGGTGTAGCAAGCAGGCTGGTATGGTTGTCAACTTCGGATCCCAAAAATGGCTGATGGCCACTCTGGGCCCAGAGTGCCTCAGACTTTTTCACAGAATCACACCGAATCACAGAATTTCTGAGGCTGGAATAGACCTCCAAGATCATCAAGTCCAGCCTATGACCCAACACCATGACATCAGCTAGACCATGACACTAAGTGCCACATCCAATCTTTCCTTAAACACCTCCAGGGATGGTGACTCCACCACCTCCCTGGACAGTCCATTGCAGTGTCTTTTTTTATAAGATTCATTTCTAGTAGCTATCAAGCTTGGGAAATAACCCTGATGGGCAATCCTATCTCATGCTGTGGGAAGGAAGATAAGAGTTAATTGAAGGAGAGCACGGTAAGAGGCTCTGTGCCAATAAAGCGGGCTCCTAGCCTCCTCTCTTACCCTCATCTCAGAGAAGGGATGCCAAATCCAGCCTTCTTCTCACCCTCTCTCCTAACAAAGTGCTGCTTCCTTCCCTGCAGGTGAGAGTTTACAAAAGCACCTTTTCCCGTCCACGCAGCCTGGCTGCTGGTTTCAGCCAGCAGAAGCTGTGGGAGCGCTTCCCCCCCTTGGGAGAGCACCTTTAGCCTTTACCCTTGCAGAGGATTGCCAGAGCAGGTGCTTGAGGAGCATCTAATGCTTGCCCCAAGCTGAAATTCCCCTCAGTTCTGCTGCTGGAGAGGGAGGAGAGCTGATGTTCCATAGGCAGAGGGTGAAGGTTCCATCCTGGTGCAGCTGGGGCTGATTTTCCATATCTGGGCTCCAAGCCCCTTCTGCAAAGAAGGAGGCCACCTCTGACATGTCTGTCCTGAAAGACCAGAAAGCAGTTGACACCCTGACTGTCTCCCAGCTGCCCTTTGGAGGAGAGGATGGCATTGAAAATAAGAAACTGAGCAAAATTTCTCACCCTTTGTGGGTTCTCCTGGCAGGTCAAAGACAAACAATCCCAGGCTGGTGAGGATGCAAGCCTACAGTACCCTCATCAGAATTTCTACTCCATGGCAGACCGTGGCAGAGCAGCAAAACACAGCTGCTGCTCCCCCTGACCATCTGCTAGAACTGAGAATGTGCAAAAGGGGAGCTGTGGGGACAGAGGAGCAGGCATGTGAGGAGTGACCTCATGTCAGAATCAGTATGGGTATCTGCCAGCTACTGCCCAGGGCTTCCAGCTTGGGTATGGGGCAGAGGAGGAGGACAGGAAACATCTGGGCTAGCCCAGAGAATAAGCCAGGCTCCATACCTGCACACAACACAATAGGGTGGGTGGACAGTGACAGGCAAGCACAAAATGGCTGCTTGAGAAGATGAGCTGGATGACCAGGAAACAAGATTTGAGTCATGTAACTCTCACACACGTGGTCTATGGATGGGACTTCTCTTTCTGTGCAGAGCTCTCACCTGACCTGTGATTTACCTTCTGGACAAGGGGGCATGCGTTGTGTTCCTTGCTGGGCCTCCTGATCTCCTCTTTTAATTCCAGGACCAGCTGCCTTGTTCTCACCTCCTGTGACACTTCCTCAGGCACCATTGCTTCATCATCACTTTCTATTCTAGCTTTTCTCTCCTACAAAACACTCACTCTGGGCAGTTCATTTTTCCTCTTGGAATGACACCTCAGCACTTCACCTATGCATGTCAGCCTAGGGGCAGCATGCCCACCAAGAAGGAGCAGAGGGGACTTCTAAGACACCCCCATGACTATGGTACCATGGTACCTCTTTGCCATGCCTGTCCTGGGAAGTCCTGCTCCAGGTCACTTTGCTGTTGTCATCTCTGGTTGGTGCCATTGGGAATGATCCCTGACTCTGAAAGGATCAAATTGGGGTACACCTTTTTTCTGCCTCCTGACGTGCAAGGTGCACAGGTGGCACTGGCTTCCCCTTCTCTGAGTCTCTCTGGGCACGTGGTGAACCCCACCACCCAGAACCTGTGGTGCTGGCAGGCCCTGCTCTCCCTCCCTTGGCACATGCAAAGCCGTTGTAAGTTGCTGGTTTGATCGAAGTACACACAGGGGAAAGGAGAGGGCAAAAGCCAGGGCAGACAAACAACTAAAGTGACATTTGATTCTGCCTACCTGGCTGTCAGCAGCACCAACCTCAATACGGTGCCAGTGTCTTGTGTTGCCTTTGTTTTGGGTCGTATTTTTTGACAGTTTCTGCCTTGGGTGCCTCTGAAATGTAGTTTTTGAGATAACAGGAAGAGATAACCCCACAACAGGGGCATTCTCTGCATAGTAGTGCTCACTGGTTGCATTTCCCATGCGCTTTCTCTGCCTATGTAACAACGGCAGGCAAGCATTTTGGGTTGCTGCCTGGCCTCCCACACAAATACTCGCTTTCATTTCAAGCCCTTCTGGGTGCTGTGGGGCAGGTGAGTGAGTGCAGTGCAAAGGCAGGAGGGTGCAAGTAGAGATGTGTGTGGCACGGGCACTGCTGACAGCTGGAAGGGAACAGCTCTGAAACAAAACTGCAGGCATCCCAAAACTGCATTTGTACGCTTACTGCTCCCTGGCTGAACACCAGTGAAATGTGAACAGGCGGTAAGACTGTTATGTTAGGACAGCTAGCACTTGAAGAGTCCCATGCTGAAATGTAATGCTTGCTGGGACAGTCTGGGACTGATGCTTTTAGCAGCTAGAGTCAGAAAAAAACCTCTTCCTCTGCTAAAGGCAAGGTGAGATTTCCTGTGAAGAAGGGAACGAAATAAAAGGGTGCTTGTTTGCCATCAAATATCCTACGTAAGGGTGCCTTGGTCTCCAGCTTTTCTTCCACAAAAAAATGCATGCACCTCACTTGCTTCCATGATGGTGTCTTCCCAAAGCCTGCTTCAGTCCCTTTCCTATTTGGGTGGGTGTCCTAGAGCCCCCCTGTGTTTGCTGGCAAATTCACCAGCATTCTTCTGGGCAGAAGCTCACTAGGGTCCATGTCCTGGAAAGGAGCTCTGTGACAGAGAGCTGGCAGCTTGTCCTGCTCTGCTTTTACTCCTGACCTCTCATCTCACACTGATGGTGTGTCCTGTACCTCGGTGGCTCTCCCTGCCCTAAGCACTTGGCAGATCTGTGAGAGAAAGGGCGGTCTGCAGGTTTGGGATGCTACTGTGATGCTCCTGTTCATATTCCTGCTGGGGAGAGGGTCCTGATTTCTCCACTTGTCTGAGAAGAGACTATTTGTAGGTATCGGTTTATGCTAGCACCACTGTTTTATTCCATTTCTACTTTTCTGGTGGTTTTACAGCTGTTAAATGCACCACCTGAGGGAGCTGTGTCTCTGAGAATGGCTGTACAATGACAGGCTGTATGAACAGCTGTACGTCCAACAGGCTGAACAACACAAGAGTGTCTGCAAGGCCCATATGCTTAAGGCACACTGGTCACTGTAGCAGTCAAAACCTCAATTTTAGTTGGCTTCTGTGTGATTTCAGTAGCCAGGGCCACTGTGAGTGAATGGCAGAATGAGGATGTGGTTCCTTTTGCAGAGGAAGGGCCGGTGTCTCAAACCCCAAGTTCAACCAGAAAAAACACTTAACACCCTTTTGCTGAGCTTACAGTTTCCATAGATTCTATTTTTCTTTTAGCCATTTAAAAAAAGACAAGCTCAGCCACTGCAAAAGAGGAACTGGGTGACATGATTTTTGTTTAAAAAGCACTGACAGGAAGGAAACTTGTCTGCATGGCAAGTCACTTACAGGAGCTTTCAGGCCCTGTACTGGAGATGAAATACTGAGTGTTGGAGAAGTTGCTAGGAAACCAAGGTCTTCCAAAAAATAGTCTGTTTAATAAGGAAAAAGGTGTAGAAATAAATGGTGTCCCCACCCTCCTTCTTTATCAGACATCTCACTTTACCTAGAGACTCAGGCCACACTTTCTAGTCTCGCGGTGCTGAGAACAGCAAATACATCCCTGGCTATTGCTGCCAAAGTACACTCACTCATCAGGCTCATTCTTGTCCATCCCGCCCTTGTACCACAGGGATGGTTTGCCTGGAGTATGTTTGAGGCAAAAGAGGATGGATATGTACATCTCTGAATATCAAATATTACATGCAGTAAATCTCTCTGTTGATGTTGGGAACATCACCATCAGGAAAATTGGGTCAGCTTTAGGAAACCCACCAAATTGCAGCTCTGAAGAGCCACAGAGGGTGCCAGGGTTAGAGAGGATGTTGATAAATGAGGAGAGGCATTTCAAGATGGCTACTGTAGAAGAAGTAGCTGTGAATCTCCTTTCTATGAAAACATCTGTGCTAGAGAAAAACATCCGTGACAGAGCACCTGAGGCAAATGCAGGCGTGGTGGCTTATCTAAAGATGAAAAATTGCACCACTACTGGTGGGCACCAAAGCAGCTGTCTCAACTGACTCAACATATGTATGCACATGTTAAGCAGTGAGAACTGTTGGTCCTTTCCCTCTCCTGAAGTTTTGAAGGACACATGCTTCTGAAGCCCTAATAAGAAATAGTACAGAATGGTTTACAGGCCTAGTTTGGTCAAAAGGGAATCAAAAGCTCCTCTTTTCCAAGGTGTAAAAAGAAGATACTGCATTCTCTTGAAAAAAACTGCTGTGTGAAGGTGAGATGAAAGAAATGATACTTCTCGGTGGGACAGCCAAGGCTTAGTCCAGCACTACAGACTGCAATGCAGGCACTGACCCTCTCTGGGCTGAGCTGGACGATAGGCACGGCTGCCTGGGCCTGACACACTTGGCTCATCTCCCATCTCTCACCTACCTGCTGCCACCTTAGGGTCAGCCTTTAGTCAGGTAACAACCCAGAGTGGGCCAGGACAGATGGCCTACACCAGAACAGATTGGGAGGTGATCTGCTGGAGAGCAGCCCTGTGGAGGACTTAGGAGTCCTGGTAGACAAGTTCTCCATGGAACAGCAATGTGCCCTT
>JANHGN010012770.1:2314-12996 GCA_024605025.1 Megaceryle maxima
CAGAGCACCAATTTTTGGAGTAATTCCCTTTCCTCTCTGGTCATGGTGAAGCCCAGGCAAGCCTCCTCATCTGACTAAGGGGAACTCACTATCTACTTCTCCTTCTAGCCTTCCCCTCTCCTAATGCATTGGGTGCCCTGCTTTACTGAGGGAGCATAGCTGGTAGTAAGGTTAAACAGTAGTTAACAATGGTACCATGAATACTGTCATTTTAGAGGACATATGGAGATTTCAGTTAAAAGTCCATTGTCTTCATTATGCTTCTTAAGTGCCCAGTTAAAATATGCCCTGTATTCTACTACATCTCAGATCTCAATAGTTTCATCTGTTCTCATCTTGCTGAGAATTTTTCTGTGGCGTCTTCCTCAAAATATACTTTTGCAACACTCCTATAGAACCACAAAAGAACAGTCAAGAAGGGCCAGAAAGAAGGAACTTGCCCAACCCCCACCATCAAGTCCTAACAAAAAGCCAGGAACTGTAGAAAGAAATCAGAGGAATGCATGAATTGACTGCTAATGCCAAACCCTCAGTTCACCTGCTTGGAACTTGTTGCTCACATGAGTATTTTTTTCATATGCAGCCTATGCAATCTAGATCAATAGCAATTTTTTTGGTGCAGGGATCTCATTTACAAATGTGATTTTGGAAACCAATAGTTCTGTAAAACCACTGGCTAGCTGAGGGAAACCTAACATGTATCTTCTGGAAATCAGATGCCTTTAAAAATTCATATTTTCCAGTCTGTCTTTCATTCTGGCAAGCTCCTAGACAGGTTGTGGAGCTTCTTTCAGGATAAATTTTTAAAATACATTTAAGACAAATACTTGCTGGGAGTGTCCTGGATATAAATGATTCTGCTAGAAGTTTCCAAAACAAGTCATTTTCTGTAAGATGATTGCAAGAACTCCCTCAGAAATCTCATCCTCAGTTTCTTTACTGTTTTTCAAATTTTGCAGAATGTCTGCAAAACATGAGAATTTTGTAGATCGTAAGTCAAAACTAGACAACATAATTACAGGGGGCAAAAATAAATTCTGGAAATGACAACTTCAGTCATGAACCTGATACTAATCATCTGTAATAACAAATAAAGTTCTGATAAGAAAACAAAGGGATGGCTGCAACATAGTTCAACAATAGCTATGAACAAAAACAGTTTAACAACAGTAACAAACAAACAAAATGAAAACAAACAAACAAAATAACCCCCTCAACACCTGCAAAAAGAAAATAGAGCTAAAACAATCTCTATGCAAAATTCTGTCCACAGCAAGTCTCAGTTAGAGCCTTTGGGACTGTGGTCCCCATGTTTCAGTCAGCCATGTGTTCCATGCAAACTTTAGATCTGAAGATTCATGGAATTATTGACTGTTCTTAATACACTGGCTTTAGTTCTTGCTTTCATGCTTTTGCCCAGCACCTCAGCAGTCAGATCATTCCTTTGGGACTTGAAAAACCTGAGGTTTATTTCTCCCTTTGTCCAACAGAATTCTGGCTAAAAAAATATCTCAAAAAATTTCTGGAGGGTGTCTTGGGGAAATCTGGATGAAAGAAGCCTCTGAATATTTCTGTGGAAACTGTTCCATTTTGAATGAAATAATTAAATACTTGCTAAGCTGTTAGCCCTGAGGTTAGGGAACTTGCCTGGAAGGGGAGGGATGAAAATTTCAGACTGCTCTGATTAATAGTTCACTATTTTATGTTAAACGAAGCAGGGAGTAGACCTCTAGCATTCTTCTTCCAAGTAAGCCTTACTTTAAAGTGCTATCGACACATTTCTTTGCTTGGTTTTTCTCCTTTATGTGCCACCCCAGCCTAGGTGAGGGGTATGAATACAATATAACTCTAGGGAAAGCTGTTATTTTATGCTCCACATGTTGTGTTGCCTGGCTTTGATGCCTCTCTAGGCACTATGTCAGGCTTTGCAAAGCCTTTTCTTATGTGCTCATCTCTTCCCACAGAGCCTTGATAACTAACGGGTGTCTGGTGAATTGGGGTATTTACTAGTCCCTTCTGTGGATTCAACTTCTAAGTAATTATTTTCTTATTATTTATCAAAATTTTATTCAAGTAAAAATAAACCCCTCTGCTAATTGTAGCTGGACATGTAAAGCATTTTGCTGTAGCAAGGTACATATATGAATAGGAAGCAGTGAGACACCTCCTGCAGGACCTCATTTAGTCTAAAGTTAGGAACAAAAATTGAATTTTAGCTGTATGTAATTCTTTGCCCTGACAATCCATGTCAGTCACATTTTTTGAGGTGATTCAAATACAATATGTAGAAAATTCATTTACATTCTTTCCTGGGGTTTCCTGATTGCTGGAATAGCCTTCACACTACCACCTTCTGCTAGAACTTTTGCTGAGGCAAAGAATTTGGATGGACTTTTTCTAACAAAACTACAAATTTTTTTCCCCCCAAAGCAGGGAACCAATTGTACCCTCAATGTGTGCACAGTAAAAAGACATTTAAGATTGTTTTAATAATTTTTTTTTTTAAATCCCCCACAGGTCTATAGTCTTGTAGCATGGTGGATCCATCTTTTGTCTTTTTTTTTTTTTTTTTTTAAATACATAGATTAGATAACATTGCAGTCATTGGCACTGCTAATATCAACACTGTTGTTTCAGATGTATATGTCATGATATGCAAAACCATTCAGCACTAGAGATCCTAAGTATCCAAAAGATACACTGCCTCCAAGAAATCTAAACAACTCTCTTCCTATAAGAATTATTATGGACAAGGTAAAAGAACCTTAGGTGTTTGCAAGCTACTGAAGTTGTACTCACCTTACTCTGAAAAAATGTCCCTGTACAGCTTTTTGAACATCCTGGAAAAACACAGAGGGTATGAGTATGAATTAACACATTACTTCATTTGGCATCTATCGGGAATCTGGTAACTGGGGAACATTAGTTATCTAGGCTGAAAATAATAATCCAGTCTCTTTCATCCAGTTTATAATGTTGTTTCCAGGTTATAATGTTGCATTTAATTACAAGCCAATAAGAAAGTACCTGTCATACAAGAATTTTAATTGCCCTTCCCTGAAGCTGGTCTTCCTTGCAACTGTGTAAAGCCAAACAGCTTGAGCAATTTGACTTTTGTCCTTGGATCTTTGGGAAGTTTCTGCTTACTGAGACTTTCAGTTCCGCCTTGAAAAAAAGTGTCTAAATTTCATGGGTGAAAACAGCAATAATTATATCACCATTGTGGTCCCATGGGAAATACATCTAAGATGTTGCAAAGATGAGAAATAAAGAACTTCGACTGAGAACGAAAGTGATGTTTAGTGACAGATTCTGTCCTGTTGTCTGTGTTACACTGTTTACAAAACAGTTTTTAGAATTTGCTAAGAAAGCAAACTAAATAATATTGTAGTGGTGCTCATACTGTGAAAACCAAGGAGCTCAATTACTTTCCATTTTCAGAACAAGCAAATAAAAATCCAAAGAAGTAGGTCTAAGGACTCTGATCTTCAAACCCTTGTTTTTGTTCTCTCCTATTTTTACAGTGATTCTTCCAGTTCCACTCTCTGGTACTGGTAAATAAGTACTTTGCAGCACTCTGGTCTAAGACCATTGCTAGCAGTAACAGCTAGAATTTTAAAAAACTCGTCTGTTTTATTAATAACATTGTGACTGACATGAGCCCCTAATTATATGGAAGACTCACAAGATATAGTAGCTGAGGAGAATGGGTGCAAGATTCAGAATAGAGTTACTTTGTGAATAGATGAAACTATACGAAACTATAGTCAAATGGGCCTTAACATATGCCCAAATGCATTTTAAAATTATCCTTTCTGAATGGGAAAAGTTCCCTATAGGCACAAAGGAAGAAAAAGACAACCACTTATTTAAGTTAAAGTATCCTTAGATTTCTGACTGCTGCAGGGTAAATGGTATGACAGGTTTAGGAAGTGAATGCTGAATGTATTGAACTTAGCAGTCACAGAACAAAGCGTTGTAAAAAAAATTATTGAAGCATATCACAGGAATATTCAGTCATATAATTTTTATTTTTTTTTTTACACCGTGTTTCAGTGAATACTGAATCTTGGAACAAACCCAGTCAACTGAGGGCAAAGGGTTTCACAGCACTATTCTAACCACCTAACTGTTTAATCTCTTTTCTTTCTTTCTTTTTTTTCTTTCTTTCTTGCTTGCTTGCTTGCTTTCTTATTATTATTTTTTTAGGATTGGGACATTTCTGTCTGCAAGCTGACCCATTCCTTAAGCATATATACATGTCAGTTAAGGATTTAACAGTAAAGAGATTCTGAGAGACTGTCCAGATCCCTCTTTGCAGGTCAAGAGACAACTCCAAGGGGCTGAAAAACTACTGGGATTTCAAATAGCATGCTAAGAAATAGCTGTGCAAAGAGTCTCAGTTTCTTCAGTTAAAGTAATTGGTTTCTGTAGCTTCATATCCATTAAAAATAAATGTATAGCAAATATTTTAAAATAACTTTCTGTTATACTGTTGGCGTCATCTCCGAAACAGTTGTATGTCTTAATGACATTCCATTTATTTAACTGCTTTTCTCATTAAAAACACTGCCCTGGTGGTACTGATTACTCATGTTTGACTCTCTAGATTATACAGATGTGCCTGTTCTGAAGAGACAAAAACCCAGGGCAGAGCAGCAACCCGAGAAAGGAAGTTCCCTGCTAAGAGTTTATCAGGTTGAGAAACAATGTGCACTGCCTGATGCACTTATTATCCAGGAAGTTACTCATCACTGTTAGTTATTCTTACTGAAAATACTAAAATAATTTCCAGTACTTCATCCAAGAAACTGTGTCCTTCAACTAACAGTGGCTCCAGAATTATTAAAATGGCCAGGCATGACCCTGCACAGAGGTAATTTTTTTCAATTTAAATTAAACTCAAAAGCTTTATTTAACTGGAAAGCAGATTTTACCAGTGCCCCAAATGCATTTGTTACAACACAGTCCAATTCTATGTAATTTGAGACCTTAACTCCCTGTTTTTTTTACTATCTTCATAAAGTTGGTGTAACCAAGGCTTCATAATCTGACGGTAGGCCTCTAAGCTAACAAATAGTAGCAACAAAATGTTATAGCTTTTCTTATACTCCCAGTATGAGAAAGCTGCACTTAGAATCTCCCCTAGCTGAAATTTTGGTTTTGCCCTTGCTATGAAGATGTTATGCACCAACAAAAATCAGTACCCCAGATTGTGAAAAGCCTTTTGGGGTACTCTTCCCCAACTGTGTCAAAGGATGGTGAGGATGTGAAGACCCTGTGGTGCTCAGGAGCTCTCTGAAAGCCTACAGTGATGGCACTAATGAAGAGATCCAGGCTGCACCATTCTCAAGAAGAGGAGTGGTTTAGAAGCACAGTATAGACTCAGCCATAATGCTTCAAGGATGGAAATGCTCCTTCAGGCCATACATGCAAGGTTTTATTTGTGAAAGGTCCCATATGCTCTTAGTTTCCAATTAGTACATGGTGGCCCTGAGGTTCAGTGGGGAGAAGAGGTGCTGTCAGCCCCCCAGAATACTCTGAACATGTCAAAACAGCACCCTGACTCTCTGGGTCTCTGCTGCATTTTGCAGGATCTGTATCCCAAGGATGGTATGCACAGCAGTGTTTCTATCCACAGAGTACATACTGTGTGTCCTGTTTCTTGCATTCATGCTTCAAGACCAGATGTTATGTGACACAAAGTCATGGCTTCGCATACTCTATGTGAAATCAACTGATGCTTCTACAAGGAAATTCAAGGTTGCTGAAATGGATACTACAGGTTATTGCCTCATTTTCTGGCTTTATTCTGTTCATGGACCATTCTGCGTGCAAGGATCAGAGTTAAAATATGGTTTAATAGTTTGCCATTCAGTCTCAGTGATCTGCCGACCAGGAAGACATGAATAACACATTGAGATTAGAGCAGTATAATAATACAAACACTTCAATGATGTACCAGGTGTTGCCTGAAGGCACCAGCTTTCAGATGAAACCTTCAGCTCTTTATCTGAGCTCTAGTGTTTTGTATATAAATGATCACGCTGCACTTTTGAAGAGAGCACAGGGACAACACCAGGTTTCTCTTAACACATAATATAACATGCAGGACTGTTACTGACTGAAGCTTGGCCGTTAATGTTTGCCTACATAGTCACTGGGCTTACCAGCACCTAATTCATCTGAAAGTGGTCTTTAGGATTTTGAGAGATGCTAAATAAAGCTAAATTACATTTTTCCATTCTGTCTTACATATAAATCTCTATAAGCTTAAATCAATCCTGTGTGCACAGTTTGAACACAAGCTTTGCTTCTGAGTAGTTTTAAATTAGAGTTTTTCCCATCCTTATTTGGATTCTTTATCAATTCTGCCTTCAATGTTAATAACTGGAAGGGGACTGGAAGCCTGGCATAAAAATGTATCTAAGTAAAACAACTCACAGGTGAGCTCTTGCTGCACTTTCTTGAATAAGTCCATCTGTGTGTAAAGCAAAAGCCACACTGTCACCAGAGCTTTCCATGCTAGCTTTTCCATCCCCATCTGTTATCATCAGACACAATTGTAACTTCTGCAAGCAGCAGTTAACAAGCAGTGGTTTAATTCCTCTGGAGCCTGTGGGTTGTTCCCTGCTGAATGCAATCTCACATTAGGACTTAATTATTTTAAGAGTTGGAGAACAAAAAGATCTTGACAGCAAGATAAGTACAAGCTCAGTGAACCAGGAGGTCCCAGTCCAAGTCACTTTCCTCAGCTGATTATGGATTTGGTGAAAAACAGGTTTAGTTTCTATGTATTATCTCTATTATCTTTGTAATAACTGATAGTCTTTGAATGCAAAGGCAAATAAAGAGGTTCATGTGCTGAGTTCATAGTTTTATGGGAAAATTAATATAAATTAATAACACCACCAAATGCCTGTGCAAAACTGCACTAATATACAGAAAGGAGTGAGATGGTGTTTTGAGAACGAGATATTTTCCATTTACCCAACCATTTATCATAGGAATGATTCCATTTTAGTATGCTGTCTTCCCTAACCAGACTTTTCACTCTCCTAATTGAAAATATAAGTCATGTAAATCACATGTATATGCATAATGTACATAATGGTCATTAACTGAAAATCTAACTTGCATGAAATTTTGTGTATTGATCAATTAGAATTTTTTTTTTTTACGTTGCATGCATTTCTTTTTTTCTTATAAGAAATAAAAAAAAGCCCAAACTAATGAAGATAACCATTCAGTATTGATATAGAATATCAGAAAATCTCCGTGTTTTCAATGTGAGAATATATTGGCCTCAGATTTGTTTCCAAAAATTGTAAGTGATAGAGCTGCATAGAAAATAATAATAATAATGATAAATTTATAGTATGTTAGTTATTTTTTCTGGAAAATGGGATATATGTGTAGATTATAAAATAAAAGCAATTAATGGCAATACGTTATTGGATATAATGTCTTATTCCAGTGTACAAATAGGTAGAAATACCTGAGACATTACTTATAAGTGTTGAGAACTTTTCAGCATGATGACTTACTATGTGAGAAATGTTCAAAGTAACAAAATTCCTAAAGAGATCAAAAAAGAACAAAGAGATTCTGTAGAAACAATAGACCAAATATATCTCAAGGATAACCCCACTGAGATCAGTGGAATTGCACTACGGATATACTTGGCCCAGTGACTCCAGAAAGATGTTAATGAGGAACCTTAACACTACTGCTAGAGAAATCTCTATTTAAACCATGCTGTGGCAGTTCATGTGAAAAAGTAAATGGGACCTTCACACGAACTGCACAGCATGTGAGTGTGAATCAACAGGCTATAATAAATTGGTTTGGTTTCCTTCTTCAGGACTTAAGCAAATGTATTATATTGTAGCATTTGAGATGTTACAATGAATGTTATGTCATTATTCAATTATGTTCAAAAAAGCTGGATTGTCTTCAGAAAAGGTCTAATGTTGAAAAATATTTCTTAGGTCTTGCAAGAAAGAGATTCTGTAGATCAAATGTAATGAGTGGTCAATCCCTAATAAAAATCCCATTTGTCTAAAACTTGATCTGGTAGATGTCAATAAGTTCTGGATCAGGAAAAGTTTTGTAAAATAAAAGCCTTGGTTTTTTTGAATTTTTTTTTTTTTTTTTTTTTTTTTTTTTACCCAAAGGAAAGCAAACCTGAATGTGTTTCTAAAAAATTTTACTTTCTTGCAGAAAGAAACAATGATTTCAAAAGTGTGAAGAAATATAGTGTCTGATGTCCTATGACATGATATATACCAAAACTACTTAAAAACACAGAACTTGAGGTAATAGAGAAAGGAGTGACCCTTTCAAGTTAAAATGCTGATTGTAAACAAAAAGACAGACAGGATCAATATTATTTTTGACTTGGGTAAAGTACTCACAAACAACAGAAGCTGAAGCTGCCTGGATTTTTCTGGCCTGCCTCAGACTGAATGCAGCTACTATATAAACATATTCATCAGCAGGTTTGAAGGTGCTTTACATTTTTTGTTCCCAGGGACTGATGTGAAAACTGAGATGCTGAAAGATAAGGTGGGCAGCATCCCTCAGAAGGGGGATAGTGATGGAATCGGGATCTCCTCACACCCCCTGACATGAGATGCAAAATCCAACAGCTATATCCCCACTGCAGGTCACAGTGAAGTGTCTGAACTTAAAAAAAAAAAAAAAAAAAAAAAAAAAACCAAAAAAAAACCAAAAAACTCCCAAGCCCCAAAAAACTTCCAAAGTATGGGGAAAAATGAAAGAGATTGGAAGATGTAGGACCTGTGCACTGGGCTGAATTCACTGTACCAGACTTGGTGATCCCAGACATCACTTCCAGTCCTCTAGCCCTATGAACAGTGTTCATTCCAGATATCGTTGGGAAAGAAATGCAGCTTTTCACAAATTTTATTTAGCACTTTCAAAATTATCATGTCCTGACATTTTAAGTGTTGAAAAGAGCCAATATTTACTATCTCACATGAAAAAGACCAGATGGCTAAAATGCATAACAAAGTAAAGCTGTGATATGAGACAGATGAACCCATTTAGATAAAGACAATACTCAACCTTCATCTGAACTTCAAATTGAAACTGAATTAAGCCTCTCATTGAGGTAAGATAAAAAGTTAGCCTATTGATTTGTCTTCCAGTTCTCCATTTTACTTAAGAGAATGCTACTGAAGTGCTGGCTGAGGTTTTGGGGAGAGTAGTTCCTGCTGCTGGTATAGCTTCCTGAGCAATACTGAAACAAGCACTCGGTCTCTCTTTACTCACTTTCCAGTCACAGCCTGGCATTCCTCCTCCCTCTCCTTGCTGTCTGATGTATGTACTTTAAACACAAAATTTAGAACAAGAGCTACCTTTTATTTAGTGATTACACAGTGCCTGAGGTACTTCTTTCAGAGATTATGCCCAATGTGTTTGCAGTACAAATGATCATGTTGATGAAAATATTTTTCTCTGCATGTCCCCCAGTGACACAGAGATGTATGAGTATTTTTGATAGAGGTATATTCTTCATGTGCTACTTCTCTGGTTTAACAGTATGACTATAATGCATTTGGATTTCAAAAGTACTAGGAGAAGAGACAGAAATATGTGCAATTTTGACTGCACTATATGAACCCTGTGGTATTATCATGTCTTCATTCAAAAATTAGAAGCAAGAGAAGGCATTGATTACTTTTTAATCCATATTTCATTGTAAGCAATTATCATTCTGCTATGTGTCACTTCCCTCTATATTGTTACAGTAATGCTCTGGATTTTTGTATGACTCTTTTGGGTTACAAACGTACCACAAAATATAATGGAAAATATTTTTATAGAATAAAATGTTATACAACCCAGCATGATTCCACTCCTCATCATTTGTTCTAGGATTATTCAGAAATGTTAATTTCTCTATCTGTATTTCATAAGTAGCTCAAACACCCCCAGCTGAGCACAAAAATAACTTGTTTTTGGTGGAAACTGTTTTCTGTGTCCTTTAACTGCTGTTTCTAAATTTGTGATTTTGGTCCTGTTTTGAGTTGTCATGTATGGCACAGAAAGGAGTTAGCAAAACACCTTTGTTATTCCTAAAAGTCATTATCTGTGAAAGTCTTCAACCAAAACCAACAATCTTTACCATAGCTCAGGATATTAGGAAAAGTGAGACCTTGAAGACCTGTCATTAATAGATTAAAGCTGAAGTCTTTCCACTGCCAGTGTCTGCCATCTCTAAGGCACTCAAAAAGACTCTTGCAGTTATACCTTTTCTTATCTCATTCAACAAATACTAATCTGGTTAACAGACATAAGAAGCAGCATAATAATCTCATGAAGCATTCCAATCATCAGATTCATTATCAGATATATTGTTGTTATATAAGTTTATTCATATTGCAAGAGTGGAGAAAATCCCAGTAAACACGTAATAACTAACAGATCTTACACTTTTCATGGCTCCTCAGTGTAAAAAGAAGCAAAGAACAAGGTGAGCAAATTGCACAGCACTCTTGAGGGATGTTACAATACTGTAATCACATCTGTTGAACCCCACTTCTATTCCCTGTTCCTGAACAAAAAATGTCTAAACACAGAGGCAGAATAAAGCTGGATACAGGTAGAGAGACTAGGCTGTAGAAGAAATAAAGTAATATTTTGTGCCCCACATC
>JANHGN010012771.1:5144-25248 GCA_024605025.1 Megaceryle maxima
TTTTTTGAAAAGGTGCAGCCAGAACTCTCTAGTCAATTCAGCTGTCACTATAAGGAAGGATGAGGCTGTGGTGCCACTCCAACATTCTATAGCTGTTGAGTTTTCCAGGCAACCTTAAACTTACTGCAGAGGATATAAAAAAGCAGGGCTTGCTGCATTGCTCAACCACCTCTTTGGTGCATCATGGTAAGTCCTCAGGAAAGAACACCAAGATTGCCCTGCGTGCTGCAGCCAGGTAGGTCAATGCCAAGCCAACACAGAAGGGATGTTCTAAGCAATTCCCAAGCTGTGATATTTTAAAAACAACCACTACAATGGAAGAGATGGCTAGAGTAGTGAACAATAGCTCTTACTCAGCTGGTAGTCATTGCACAGGTGGTAATAGCTGTTATTATCATGAAAATGTAGCTGTTTAAATCTTATTAAGAAAGACAAGACCTACTTCTGGAGGTGCAAGTACACAGGATCCCTGCATAGCTCAAAGGTTTCTACCAGTTTGTCATATGTGTTTATTTGCTTGGAGCCAGGAACTGCTCTCTGGAGCTGTGATCCTGACAGTCACTGTGACTGTGGGCAAGTGACTGAATGCCTTTGCACCCAGAACTCCTTTTGAATTCACTGGTGGTGTGGATGCTCAACAATTCTGAAAAAAAACCAAGCCCTACAGGTCAAAGCCAAAGTCTGCTAGAGCTGAGGTGTTTTGAGTCACATAATAAATTATATAAATTTTGAATACAAAAACTGAAGCATCCACAGCTAACATATTTTTGTAAATGTGGTCCTGTAATTGGCCCAGTGTAACACAACTTGCAGACACAAAAGAGTGGAGTCCAAGGGACCATCTCTATTAACATTATTTGGAAGACAATAGTTTGTTTAGGGTCTGTGCGGAGTTAGAAAAATGCAGCCAGGAAACAAAGAAAAGCCAGAAATCAAAGACAGCTATATCTGACCACGTCCCATTCTTAGTGAACCTAATGATAAGGATCTGAGCACTACACATTTTACTGAACCAGGTAAAATACTGATCATAATCATTACTTTTTTCTGTAAGTTATGTTTCCTAATTCTATAAACTCTTGAATCCTTTCCTCAAAGATGATGAGCTTAGCACTCAAAAGCACTGTGGCACACTGGCAAGAAACTCTGATATTCTATACCAGAAAATTCCTCAGATTTCAGTCTTAAACCCAAATAACTGTTGATACATGCCTCTAACTCAGCACCACTTCATAGAGACTTTGGTATCTCATCCAAGTATTAAGCAAGGTGGATGTTACTTAGCTTTTGGAACCCGTGAAATCTGCAGCCTGTAATTATTGGCCAAACCAGCAGCATTACTTCCATCTACAACTCATTTGTTCCCCTGAGCTAACACCCTCCCTTACCTCCAATGCTTGCATATCCAACAGATACTACTTGTCTCAGCACAATTAGCAAAGCAGGCAGGACAAGGGGCCACTTAGTCAGCTGTGATGATGACAGCAAAGGATGTCCATAGCTGACACAGTTCAAGCAAGGCAAAAAAAAGTCATAAAATACTAATAAAACATAACCATATGGACTTTTTGATACATCAGACAGGCCTGATGAAATAGCAATAAAGCAAAATCCTGCTACTGATACCAAATGTCAATGAGAAAATGGAAGGCCTGTGTTGGCCCAGTGGTTCAGTGTGGTAATGTCTAGTTAGGCACGTATTAGATTCTCAGGACTATCATATTCCTTTGCTGGGTAAAGAAAGAAGGGCAAAAAGGAGAACTGTAACCATATAGGTAGAAGGTACATAGTAAAAAAATCAAAGCAAAACAAAAGCAAACAAACAAACAGAGAGGAATAGAGAGGAAAGAATAGAATAGAATAGAATAGAATAGAATAGAATAGAATAGAATAGAATAGAATAGTTCAGTTGGAAGAGACTTACAATGATCACCTAGTCCAATTGCCTTCATTAGAGAGCACTACAACATTCAGGCAATTGGTGATACTAGGTGAGCTGCAAAAGGAAGACTTGCATTGTCCTCTCTCCCTGCTGAAACCAGCTACACCCAAAAATTTCTGGAGGGAAAATGACATCTGACACAGCCACAATAAAAAATGACCCAAACTAAGAAGTGGCAATTCTGAGGGTGTGGGAAAGTCTGCAAACAAATCACTGGGTGTGTCAGATACACAGACGCTAATATAAAGCAGTGATTACAATGTCTCTGCTCAATGAATATGTAAAAGTGAGCTTAGTGTTTTAAGTACCATGCACAATGATGACCAAACAAATTCAAGTCTGGGTCCATTTGCCTAGGAGCAGTACAACATACACTGTGACCCTTAAGCTTCGTGGGACACTCACAACATAACTGAAGTCCTGAGATACTAAACAAATCCAGTGTGGCATCTTATTCTATATGGAGACTTTTTAAACTGTTTCTATGTACCACAGAACTGGGAAAACTGCTTTTGTGACACCCATGAGTGAATTTCTCAGGGAGCGCCATTGTGTCTATAGGGCCTCTTATTCCCCACCCTGTCAGCATCACAAGATGCAGTGTGTATGATCCACATCGAATGGTAAGATCTGGCCTTGGAAACAAGCCTCCAAAAAGCTGGTGAGAACTCCAGCTTTAAAAGTCCAACTGCAATAAATACAGGAACATAGGGATCTCATGTTCTTAGGGTCACACAGTCTAAACAGGAAACCTACAAAACAAAGCTTATACAGCCATGTAGCTTGGCTTTTCCATTACAAGGAAACTAACAGGCAGGCATGTAGATAGACAGATGGATAGATAGAGAGATAGACAGATAGATAGAACCAACACTGGAAAGCACATACCACATATCACACAAACAGTTAATGGCAGTTAATGGCAGTAGCCAGACAGCAGAAGTAAGCCCAAGATTAAGAATGGGAGAATTTATAATGGAAGTCAAAGAGTATTTCCCATTTCTCAGGAGGTGTTGCTCCCCATCTGGCACCATACTGCCCAGCTCCCTCTAGCTTCTTTGTGAATTCAGTTTATTCCTGGAAGAGCTAAAGAATCCCGAGACCATAACTAATGAGTTTTCAAAGGAAAAATGAAGGTTGCCTATCTCTCCCCATCACTTAGTATCAAGTACCCAGCATTGAACACAGTGTTCCTAGTGATGTTTCATCATAGCTCAGAGACATATTTCCTCAGCAGGCTATTTGGATCAGAGTTAAGGCAACAACCCTGAAAAAAAAGACAAGGCAAAACACAAAGGCGACTTTTTTGCCATCTGCTTCCATTTTCATTTTCTGCACTCCCACATGTCACCAAAGCCTGTAGGGTGGTCAACTGGATTCTGTGTCTTGTGTACTCATGGGAGTATAAGACTACAAGGTCATCATGTCCCGTTTCCTACAATCACAGACAACTGCATAATAGACACGTAGTCCAGAAGTCTCCACAGCATATATAGAAGATACCATCACACATTAACATAAGACTTTTCAAATGACCACTGGGAAGTAGAATTAGTTAATTTTCCAGTCTGAAGTGAGGCAATCATTCTCATTCTTATTTTAAAGCATCTGACAATGACAAACTAGGTATTTCATTGTACAGAGGTATATAATATAATGTCCCAGACCTCTGATACCTGAGTCTAGAGATCATAATTTAGTCCACTCTTATTTGAATACCCATGCACTGTGGATAAAAATACATACAGCTACAGATAATATTTTTTAGTTCAAAGTGAGAAAAATACAAGATATTGGTATGCATGTAATCTGAATTGTATGTTGATTAATCTTGAAAAAAATTTAGGTTAGTAGCTAAAAAATTGACTCTGAAGATTGATGAAGCATCATTCTTAACCTGTTTTTTAATAAAATTACAGTGATACCATATGAAAATGTTAATATATTATGTTAGATCCACTCTAGCTTGTGTTTACATAAGTATTTTCTTAGATAATGCTCCCATTTCACAGTAGCTTAGCTGCACTAACAGATGTGTAAATCAGAGAGAGTATGGGCCTCTGGAGATGTCCTGATAGATGTGAACATACTAAACATCACCACTGTAAGTAAGCAGGGGATGAGCCAGGGAGGAGTTGCTTGCTAAATTTTGCCTCTGTTTAAACATAAAATGTGTCATGAAGGGCACAGTAGGACAATTATAGCTTAACACATGTCCCCCAGCAGGTACATGAAGCTATTCTAGATAAGCCAGACACAGCTGGAAAACAATTCATGGGTCCCCAAGGAAAATTTCACCTAGTCAGAAAATGCATCTGTTTTTCTCCCTATAACTTAGTAATGGTGACTGCCAAAGACTTTGTAACATTCACACAGACTGCCTGAATCCTGCTGATGATGAAAGGCTAAGGTCAAGCTTTGTACTTCTGTCATTGGCAACACATTTCAGGGCCTCTAAAACAGAGCTAGAGAGATTCACTCATTGGGACGCCTGACCCACAGGGCAGTAAAAGTATGAAACAAGCAATGAGGGCAAGTTCATATCTCAGTAGGGCACAGTTGGAAGACAGTTCATATTGGCAGGGCCGTAGCATGGTTATTACTCTATCCCTGCATAACAGTGAAGGAGGATGCTGACAGATCAGAGCACAGGCAAGAACAAAACCAACTGTCTCTCTGTGCATTCAGCTGTTAGAAACATAGTTTAATTGGTTCCCGCTGTACACATGGCTGCAAAAGTAGCAAAAGACTGAAGTCCCCTCGTGTTTGGTCAAGATCTTGCTTTCTTTCATCTGTTGTGCAGATGCTGAAGGGTCACCTGCCTGGAGGGGGTCAGGATTCTTCCAAATAGATTTAAGCAGGGTACTCACAGTCCAAGCATCACAGCTTAATGGTCAGTGACTCAGTGAGAAAACCAAGACTGTCTGCACTAGTGGATGTCTCCATTCCTGAAAGCATTTGTAAGGAAGAATGATATCCTGGCAAACCTTGTCTACAGATTTATGCTGTTTAATCGAACAAATAATCTCATTCCACCTACTTAGGGCAGATTTATTACAATAATATCAACAGTACCTAAGTTTCATACTCTCAGTGTAGGCAAAAACCTAAATGAAGGGTGATGAGTAGGAAGAAGAGCTGGGGATTATAACTAGAGGTTCTGGGAAGCCAGAATACAGATATGGGGGGAAGGAGAAATAAAGAGGAGGAGCATCCACTCTGCAGTAGGCTGATATACTTGTATTCTGAAAGGAGTATGATTTTAGTGAATATATGGATATCTACCAGGCAGGAGACTAAGTGTGACATTACAAAAAAATGTTGTTATAATATTTTAGTTTAATTGCTATGGCTTTGCTAAACTAATCCTTCAGAAGACATAAAGATGGCTGAAAAAACACAAACTAGCAGTACTCTAATCTACCTGCAGTGAGAGTATTTATCAGATAGTAGACAATCCGATCAGGTTGCAAGCATCTGAGAAAACTGTGCCTCAGTTTCCAAAAATGCCAACTCTATTCACATTTTTACAGTCCTTGGAAATTTTCTGAAGAAAAGTGCTGAATGCAAAGAATACATTGCTAATTTCATCCAACTATATATATAACATATCCTCAGGTATTTGCATAGTGTATGATTACAGACAAGAAAATAATCTCATCATTTAACTCTTACTGATTCAATAGGAACAGTCCATTGAGAGTGCCCAACTCCATCAGAAACAACCAGCATACAATATCCACAGCATTCAGAGTTTGAGCTTAAACCAATGGAAAGTATAGAATTTACTGATTTATTGACTATATGTTTTCAGAGGAACTGGACAGTTGCAAGAGGGAAATCATGCTACAATTCAACAAGAGTCCAGGAAAATTCTACACATGTATCAGCAGATGCAAGATGCTTATACAGCTCCACAGTAGTTTCATTCCTCTTGAAAAGCTTGCTCTCTTCAGCCTGACAAGGAAAGGAGCAGAACTGGAAGGCTGATGCAGAAAACCATGGAATTCCCACATATTACTGTCTCAGTCTTCTGGTGATTTAAAAGAAAAAAAAAAAACAACAGATGACAGTGCAGGACCAGAAGCGTGCAAAGTTATTAATGATTTTTCAAGACCAGTCTGAAGCACTTAAAAATAGCCTAACTTTCCAGGAAAATGGAACCTCCCAAAATATTTATTTATTAAAATATAATTAAAATATTCATGATGACTAAGCCTGTTTGAAATGTTCAGATTTAGAGAAATATTTAAATGCAAAAGAATATGTAAAACATTTCTAAAAATAATAGGAAGGAGGTTAGCAAACGAAATCTTTTCTGAGAAAATTTGTCACTGCAATCCACTTTTGAACTGGGGAACAAGGAGAGATGCAGCTCACTGTTTTCACTGACAAGAAGACACAGACAGTGCTAAAAATGAAGATGAAGTTTCTTCATGTGCATTCTTGATACTTAAAGGACTCTAAAATGTGAATATGTTTCTGGAGGTTTGTGATGTACCTGGTCAGGTTTCTCAGCCTGCATCTTATGGATATGACTGTTTTATCCCTCATAGAATAGCTGAAACATCAGAGGATATTCACAGTGTTTTCTCTCTCAAAGACCACAGGAATATAAAAGTGACTACACAGAGTCAGAAGTCCATTTAAACCAGTACCCTATCTCCAAGTAATGGTCAACTGCAGATGGATAGGAAAAGCATATAAAAATACCATATATAGTCTTATCCTACCCCTGCCCAATCCTTTTAGTTGTTTAGGACTTGGAGATAGGAATACAGCCAGATTACAACTACCAGTGGACCCATCCTCCCAAGATTTTTCATCTCTTCCCACAGCGTTGTCCTGGGAGAAGGGAATCTTGCCACATGGTATTAAATCCTTGAAATGTATACTTGCATGACTTCTTCACAATGAAATCCAACCTGGATTGTGTTTCTTAGCAGAAACATTCCTTCTTCCTTTTGCATGTATGTGAGTCTTTGTGTATTTAATTTATGAAAATGCCCTGGCAACACATCTTCAGATCATATCTTAAAAAGTTAATTTGGACCTGACCACTTTCTTCAAGGATGAACAGGGCACTGTGTAAATTTACACCTCTTAAGACTTCATGTTTCATTAATTCAATTCTTTAAGCAGGTAAAAACATTATCCTCCAAACAGCAAACAAAATACAAAGCCCCCCAGATCAGGCTTGTTCACTGTCTTGAATAATAAAAGCCATAACAGTAAAAATGAGACCTTGTTTATGCCTCCTTCAAAAACAGTAATACACCAAAGAGACAGAACAGAGCTGTTGGGTCTCACAAATCTGCTTTGTCCCGAATTCAAGGAAGAGCTAGGCTGGCACATGCATTGCCTGAATTTAAGTCATCTTGGAACACAGTGAAGAGGAAAACACTCTTCAACAAAAACAAGTATGAACTTCAAAGCTCATGAGCAGAAATATCATCTTCAGTGATTATTACTTTGAAGCCAGCAAAACTGGGAAGTGAGAGAGCACTTGTTATTCAGGGAGGGAGCTTATTCCTCTCCTGCAGCCAACGTTTTTCTCCATTCCTCAAGGTTACTTCTATTTTCATTTTCACACAGTCTAAACACATCCTTCTGATATCCAGTTTCTACTCCCTGAATTCCAGCAAGCCACCTGATCTCCTCCCTTTCTTATCTACTTCCTTATGTCCACCTTAAGTCTCTCTAATTCCTAACTCCAGAGAAATCTTATCACTGATATAAGCCTGTCATACTCCCAGAATAACTTTTTCTACTAAATCCAAAGCCCATGAACCTCTCCTGGTCAGATTTGTTATTCCATGTTGTCCCGAGTCTAAAAAACTCCTACTATTAGAAGACATTAACTGACACCATAGAGTTCACCAGAGAAGCCAAAATCTCAGGTGTTGAAATACCATGTGGAAAACTGAAAATATAAATCTAACATGGAACATGAACTTATGGCAACATGCAAACTGGACACAATTCCTTAAAGCAGGGAAAAGCCTGTTTGACCTTCATCAGATACAGATTTAACACACAGCACTAAGAAAGCTTGAGGCTGCACTACCAACAGCACTGCTCAGTGTGCAATGTGTTCATGGGCACATGGCTATGTGGTTGTCAGCAAATCAAAGCTGGGTACATCCTGGACGTGTCAAGGAAGGCAGAACACAGGTACAGAACTGACATAATAAAGCTCATAGGAGGTTCTGGCACCATGGGCCACATTACTTCATGACATGCCACTAAAAAACAGCAGCAGCTCCACTGACCTTCAGAGAGATACACTGCTATAAAAAGTATGTGAGAAGAATAAAATCCACTCTGTCGATTTGCCCAAGTCAGTTGGCCAGCATTTCAAAAGCAGCTTATAATTTGGGCTGTCTCATTTTTTTAGTGTCTTGGTATCTTAACAAGACACTAAAAATAAAGAGCTAAAATTACAGGTTACTTGGGCCTCAGTTTCTCTGGACCAAATTCTGATGCTACTTGAACTTGTAATTGAAGTTTGGAATGAGTTTCTTGAACAATATGGAGCTATAAAGTTTCACTAGTACAGATAAGAGCAAATTTGCACTGTCTGTGCCTCAGGTCCCTCATTAGCAGTCTGAAAACACTGGGACAAATCCTCAGCTGGAGCACATCCTCAGCCCCCATACCTATTTGCACTGACTGAGAATCCAACCCAATAAGTCCCATTTAACTAATTTACACAGCATTATGAAATTTCATATCTACACATTGTTTGGAAAATAACAAGTCCTCAGCCTGATAATTACTCAGTTTAGCGCCAAACTGAAGCAACTCCACTGTTAAGTGGAATTGTAGAAAGATAAGAAAGTAATCAGATCTACTTCATGTTAGTATATATACTGAGTCCTACTACTGCCAGTTTTCTGCAAAAAAAACCTCAGTTCAAAGGAGTGTGATATTAGGGAACAAAACTGGTAAAATGGAAAAGCCATGAGACACCATTGTCAATCATCAACACAAGAAAAAGCACGGGAAAATACATGTAAACTCTTTCATCCAATGAAAATCAGAGTAGTCAGATTTCTTTAAATGTAAGAACATGCTGTGCTTGCCTGGGGGCTGCAGGGGCAGGGAAGAGAGAGAGGGTCAGATCTCCATAGGACCGACCCAGGTTTGAAAATTCACAGCAATTAAAAGTGCTGAGAGCTAAACCTCCCACGCATCCATCCCCTAAGTGTCAGGAAATGGTGTTCCTTGATTGTTCAGTCACTAGGTCATATGGCTGGCCTGGAGGGACTAGATGGGTTTCTGGGATTCCACTGGATCTTGGGGAATTTTATGTCAACGAAGGCAGATGGAGCAAAACCAAACTATCTGGGAGATGCCTTTAAGATGCTGTTCAACTCTTGCTGTGCCTCTGTGTCAATAAAATACAGTCAGTGCATGCCATGTCTCCATTTGGTAAGAAAAAAAATTTGTGACTGATTTCAATATGAATTTAAAGATCTCCACTACACATAAGGAGCACAACTAAAATAAACATCAGTGATAGCAGCAGACAAGTGAAATAGTGTGGTAAGGCTACTAGGATATCCAGAGAATATGCTTACTCAGCTCTGTGAAACCATGAGACTGCACTTCACAAGAGATAATATGGAGTTTTAAAACCTCAGGGTTGCACTGTGACTGTCATAAGCACCAACAGGGAATTGCTTTCTGTTTCACAAAGCAAAAATGAAAAGATGCCTGCCCTGTACATACCATTTTTGTTTCTCTTGCTTCCAGGGTCAGGGTCCACCAGTAAAAGAACTAGCAATTTCCTGGCTGGCATAACCTCATCCAAACTCAAGGGTGCTGACTGATGACCCATGCATTCTCATGAGACACAAAATTCATCTCCTGCCAGATCAGTATCTCCTACCCCATTCCTCTTCTCACCATTCATCTCAGTGTGCAACTTTCCCCTTGAACCATGAGTAAGAGTCCAAAAATACCTTCCAGACTGCAGGGTTTCCCTGCAGGTATTGTCACTAGTGGGATGCTGAGCTGGATGACAGAAAGAAGAATCATGAGACAGAAAGGAAGCAGTCATCTTAATACTCCCCTGATCTGGAATTATCTCCTCCTTAGTTCTTCTCATCCTCTCAGCTTTCAGCAGTTTGGTACATATTAGTTCTGTGTTGCCCGATGCACTTCAGACTAACTGCTGAATCAGGTAAAAGTGTCTGTGGCTCCCAGACACTTGTCTTGGCTGTGACAGCTCTCAAGCTTTTATTGGGGCTTATAGGTTTCTAACAAGTTACTACATTTCTTATGTTTTGGTGGGGTTTTTTTGTTCTTTCACATTGCTAGCAAATGCAGTCAGGCTGTTGCTAAAAAAAATAAGGCAGATTCTTGGAAAAGATGCTGCTAGGCTACTGGAAACAAAATCCAATAAGAAATAAATAGAGGACAGGAAAAGGATTCCGATATGTCATGGTAAAGAAGCCCAGATCCCAAAATGATTCCTTCCAAGTGTGAAGACTTCACTTCCAAAGTACATCTCTGCAGGATCTGGCTCTAAGAACACACGCTCCCTTACATGTGCAGTGAGTATGGCTACTTTTTCTCCAGCTCAGCCTAGCTTGCTTTACATGGTATAGCATGTCATCCCTTAGTGGGGATTAGAACTTGAACATCTGCCCAGTAAAGGCTACCTCCACTTCATTAGCCAGCCCAGTGGTTACATCAACCTGCAGTTGCTTTCAGCACAGCTAACTAGATTTGCTCAAATTCATTTTGCAGGGGGTATAGCTTCAAAACTCTCTCCTTCCAATCCTCACCTTTCCTCCTTCATTTTCTCTGCCTCACTCTGCCACCCTCAAGAGGAAAAGTATTTGCAGACTTATTCCTTTACCAAAACAACTCATCCCAGGGAGCGCTGACTTGCAACAGCCTTTCTTATGACTGCTTATTAGCTGGAGCCAATTACTAACAGCACAGGGCATTATATTGTGCAATGCACAAAGCTCCTGCTTCTCAACCCAGCTTTGTGTTTATGTTCAAGGGCGTCATCTCTCCTTACAGCAACTGCACAGACCAACCACTCTCTCACTGGCAAAGAGCTTCCTAAAGTTATAAGGGCTAGCTAAGTATGCCAGCTTCAAACAGGAGGCATCAAACTTCTCCACCCGCCTTGGGAAATGAGCTGTTTCTGTCATGGGTATCATTAAAGAAGATGCCAATGAAGAGGACAACTGACTCCACAGCTGCCCCCAGAACTGCTCCTATCTCTGCTGGATGAATGAAGAAGGGACATCCAGGTGTGAGGTGCAGGAGGTAAGAATAAATATACAAATGCAGCACTGAATTTTAATCATAAATAAATCCAGCTGAGTGCCCCACTGAAAACACCACCTTGTTATGGAGTAGGCTTGGGAATCTTTGGACTGTTGAGGTAAAAAAATAATAATAAAAAAATATTAAGAATCACTGACTATCCTTGGGACTTCCACTCTGTGTCTGTAGCAGTACTTCTGCAGGTTTTTCACAGGGAGATTTTCCATGTACTAGCTGCCTTCTTCATGTATGACCATGGTACAGCTGTTTTCTTGCATGTGAAAGACACCTCTTTCCTCAGCAGAAGCAGTGGGTTCTTTGGAGAGGCCTTAGTATCAAGGAAGAACAGGCTCAAGGGGCTAAATTTGTCAGACATTGCAACACCTCATACTCATGTTAGGATTTGTTATTGTCAGTAGCCTGGCAAACAGAGTGGGACAGCACTTCATTGTCAGAGAGCCAGGAAATTGCCTATCGTCCTCATAAGGATAGGGGAACTGCTTGCTATACAATATGACAAGGGATTAAAGAGTTAAAAAAGAAATCCTGAGTTGGGGAGTTGCCTAAGGAAGTCGGGTTTTGCCTAGGGCTTATTTGGGATTTTGCCTTCCTGCTACCAGAACATAATGGAGACGAATTTCAGTTAATTTTGTATTCTTCCAAAGATATGTCCTAACCTCTCTCTCTCCTTCGACCTCCCTCACCCTTTGTCACCCCCATCCACATACAGAAGAGTGCAAAAGCCTTCACTGTCAGCCCCCCTGCATACCTTTGGGAGAAGCAATCAAGCTAAACTTGAATTCTCCATGCTGCCAAGCTGACTTCAGGATATTTCAGAGTAAAAAAAACCAAACAAACAAACAAAAAAACAACAAAAAAAGAAAATAAAAGAAAAAGAAGAGAAAGACAAGCAGTACTTGCAGAGATTTGTTCTTGAAAACAAGCAAAAACACAAGAAGATTTGCTGCAGCATCTGCACTTACACTGTAGAGCCCGTGTCCGTGTGCGGTTCCTCCCTGTTCTGCAGTCCTGTAATCCACATAGAGAAATGCCTGTGCTGCTCCTCTTGCTGCCAGTGCTGTTGTAGTGAGACTGGAACTGCTGCTGTTTTCACTTTCAGACCAGCCTCTCTCTCCAAATCCTCTGACGTCAGACAGCCTCTAAGAGATATTTATGGAATGAACAATCTAAAAGTTTCTCTAGGTAGAGCTCAGATTGCAGTTTTTGGGGATCTGTAATTTTTACACTTCTGGATAGAAAACCCCTCCAAGGGGGGGTTGGGGAAGAAATGGTGGGGAACTACAGATGTGGTTGTATAAATCCCTGGCAACAGACAATCCCTGTACTTTTCTGCCCGTGTTATATTATATCCACACCCAGGATGTAACTATCTGTCATGAAAGTCCCCATTTGGAAAGCGGTATTTTCCAGCCTCTCAGCTGTGCCTAAACAGTGTTTGAATGAAGCCTGGCAAAGAGGTCTCACACACACTCATAGCCCAACAGCCCTCTGCTGCGTCCAGACTTTGACTGGATTTAACTAAAACAGGAGTGAAACAGCTCTTCCAAGCATCTTATCCACATCCTCTTTCAGTTTTGCACTAACCCCTTCCAGCTGGAATGTTTTCCCAGGCATGTGGGCCAGCTTTCCTCCTAACTTCAAAATACCTTCTAGAAGTATCTCATCTCAGATGAATACCAGCTCAGAAAATGCATTTGATCTTTGATCTATATTATGCTCTGTGTATTTGCATCTCTATTTCTATTATTTCTTTGGTACCATACGGTATGACACATCTCACTTGTTGTGAAAACCCCTCACAGTGTTACATAGAAGAGAAGAGATGCTGGAGCAAAAACCAAAGCTGAAGTATTAGAATTAATGTTAAGCAGTACTTGAAGAATGAAATGCTATCATGGTATAATCCTGCTGAGGCAAGTGACAGTAAATTTGGACTGATAAGACCTCTTTGTTTTGCATTTAGGAGCTGAGCTTGGCACTAAGCCTGTAAGTATCAGTAGTCCCATCGAAGAGATGAGGAAACTGAGGTCTGAAGGTGAAGTGATATATGTTGAAAGTCCTTGAGTGAGCCTTGCCTGATTATAGACAGACCTTTTTAAGAAGTTCAAAACTTATGCAACGTTTTCTGGAGAAGTCTACAAATGTGCTGCTATTATAAGCAATGGCTATTTTATTTTTTTATACCCCATCATTTCCACTTGTAAACAATTACAAGAAGTGTGTGTCTTGGTACCACTTTTGGACATGTGAGTGCTATTTCAAAATGTAAAGCCAAGGTTCTTTTCTGTGCACTTACTGGCAAAGCAGATTTACCATTTGGGGCTGTGTGGATCAGTTTTTTCATATACATATGCTTTCTTTTTTCTGCTCTACCATCATTGCCTTTGGGCATGAGCCAGGGCTCTTTGAAATCAATAAAAATAATCTGATCAACTTCAAAAGGCTGAAAATCAAGTTTGCTCTGATAATTTTCTAATGGCAGCTAGCCCCATACATTGCCATATCATCACTATGACTAAAAGCCTTGAGATAAATTCCAGAAGAAAATGGTATCTTTGAAAAGATTTCCACCTTTATACTTAAAAGATGGGTCTAAGAATCTGGTGGATGTAGGAACAAGAAAATATTCCCAGCCTCAAAGCAGCATTCTGTTGATCAAAGGAATTAAAATGTTTTTATATGTAATTAAAAATAATGAAAAGAACCCAGTTTTGATGATAGAATCCAAGCATTAAACAAGTGGCACTGTTGTTCCCCCTGGCTAACAAATTTGCCACATGTCTACAAAGATCAACAAAGATAATTCAGGGCATGAGTCCCCACCCTGCCATGGTGCATACTACTCTTATTGAAGATGAACCCTGGAGTTATGTTGCTACCTGTTGGCATGTTGTTCCATAGATGTCCACAGGGAACTCTGAAGGGCAGAGTGATTCAGGGCTTTTCTGTAGGGTACCAGAGATGTTTCTTATGAGTAGTTCCATCTCCCACCAGCTTTCACTGACTCAGCTCCTGTGGTTAATAAACTTTCTATGGCACAGTAAAGGCTCCTGCTGTTAGATGAAGATGAGATGGCTATCCATGATTCCTGCTTTCACAGTTTAATTTATAGGGTTATATTTCATCTTCACCCTTGAGAGTGTAAAAGGAGGAACATGAAAATCCTGAATATCACACAGAAGTAAAGCATTAATAACTACATCCTTTCTTACAGTGTCACCCAAGCACAAATGTGATTTCTTTATTTCAAAAGACTCTGCAGCAAGACTGAAATGCCGAGAGACTGGTATGCTCTGGTTATCCATACATGATATGGACAATGGCAGTGAAAGCTGCTGTTAACCTGTGTCCAGTAGTGTGTGTCACTTCATTTCATGCCTCCTAACATGTAGTTTTTATGGCATCTTGTCATAATTGCTTCCACTTACAGCAGATTAAGACAGTATCTCTATGAACCCATTGTGTTTCTTCATGGAAATGAAAAATAGCCAGCTGTATCATTGTATATTCAAAACCTATGCACTGAATCACATAAGACTCACTTCCACAAGATGCAACAGAGACCTTTTCATAGCATACCACCACAAAGTGACGAGCACAAAGATCCCAACTCTGGGCAAGCTGTACTCTCATTTCCTATACAGAGGAATCCTTTCCACTGGACTGGGAGTATGCATGTGGGAGAACAATTTTCTCCATTTAAAACATAATTTATTTAAAATGGTACTTCTTCCAAAAGATGCTAGAGGCAAGTACTTTTGGAGGGTGAAAATCAACTTTGTGCACTGGACCAACACAAGCATAGGCATTACTCAGCACTAAAAAACAGAGAACAGAGACCCTTTGCATCACCAGCATATGACTGACAAAACAAGACAGCATGTGTTCCTCAGATCAAAACCAGGCTCAATACATGTTCACATGAGCAACTGTAGCAGTCCAGTTGTTACTTCCTTAGTGCTACATAGCAAAATACTAAACCAAAGGAAATGAAACCATATTAAAATACTATCCTTGCTACCACAGTGGAACAGACCATTCAGGTCTCTAGTCTCATACACTGCCTCAAGCAGCGGTTAGATACCTGATGATTCAGAGCATGGAGAATGGAAAACATGCTAAATGCAGCCAGTTATGGGCTGGAATATTACATAAGAACTGGGGGATAAAGAGGGAAAATAAATTCTTTCTTGAATCCTACCATTGATCAGTTTGCACCCTGAAGCATGAGGTTGTTTCAGATGCTGTGGTTTTTCCCTTGCACTGGTATTGTTATGAATGTTATTTCTCTGTATATTTAAGTTTTGGGAACCTGACAGGTTTGGTTTTTTTTTTTTTTTTTCAATCCACTGAAGTCAGGAAATGCACAGTTATGGCATATGGTCAAAAGAACAACACACACCAAAGTGTGCAGAGAGCAATATCTTTGTCTTCAGATGCACACAGCCTTGGCCATAATATTTTAAATCCACCCCGTGATTTTCCTTTCATTTTGCATGACAGAATTGTGTTCTCTGTGTACTTTCAGCCTCCAGATTTAATTGTCCAGTGCACTGACCAGCATGAAGGCACTAACAGATCTCATAGATGTCTTCATTTTCAAGGCCTGAAGCAGCACAGTGGCTTACCAGGTGCTAGTAAAAAGTTTAAACAATGGGAAGAGAAGCTGGTGATATGTGACAGAGACACATGTGCAAGCAAGAAGGATCATTCTAAGACATGTCTTAGACTGCTGTCTTAGCCACTGTATCACAGTGTACCTGATATGCCCCTTTAGCCACACAGTATTGTGTAGAGGATGGTAAGTGTCCAAGTATCAGTAATCAACACATGGCACTAGATAAACCTGTATTTATAGCTAGGCAATGAAGTGACAGGATTTTAGACTCAGTTTCCTCCAGTATCAAAGAATTCAACAGAAAGTGAGAATCAGGGGAGAATGAGGCTCACACAACTAAAGCAGTGCTTCCAATGAAAAGTAGTACAGTGTTAGAGTAAGACTTATAAAGCCAGCATCTCTGCAGGATACTGTGACTGAACTCAGAGGCTGAGGGACAGACTGAACTCCTCAAACTAAATTTAGCAACAGTCTTAGCCTTGATGGGGAGTACTCATATATAAGGGTAGACAGAAGGCAGCGCAGCCTGAGAACACTCTGCCTTCACCGCTGACAGAACAAGAGGCAGGAAAGAGTGAGCTCTGTCCCACACAGGGAGTTGTGGCTAGGCTCTGACTCCTTTGCAGTAGTCAACTAGACCAAAGAGAATTGAGTAGGCCAGACTATTTGGACAGTTGTAAACTAAAACTGTTCTGCAGATATAAAATATCAGAATTAAACAAAATTTTTGTAATATATCACAGCCCAACCACCTATTCCCAGTGCTAACTTAGATTCATTTTGTTTTCCACCAAAAACTATACAGTGAATTCAGGTTAACCAGGGTCCTTTGAGAGCTTTGTGGGACAACAGTTTCTTGGCTTCTTTCACAAACACACTGGATTGATGACTCTTAAAGCACAGATGCTTCAAAGAAGCCAGGGATACAACAGAGGAAAAAGCAATACACACACAGTAGATAACCATGCATTGAGAAATGTCACCAATGATATACCATATTAACAGCAATCATCATGTGCTACAAAACATCAGGGGAGCCTGGGTTGGAAGGAGAGTTAAATTATATGGATTGTATCAAATTAAAGTTTTGACTGGTATATATATATTTTTTTTCTTTTCTTTCCTAGACATTCTCTCTTCTTGCAAAGGATTTATTTTTAAAAGATTCCAGGAAGCCAAGAGAGCCTATTAGACCAGCAATTATCCTGAGTCACTTCCTACAATGGTTTAAAACAACTTTTCAGAAAATCTCTTCTGTGGGCGTGGATGCAAGTACATCAGTGGCCCACAGAGCTGAACTGCTAAACCTGAAAGGAGTAAAGACCTACAGCTAACTACATTACATTATTAATAAACATTGAAGGAATACCAAGTTTGGAAAATCAAATGCTGGAAGATGACAGATATCAAACACATTATGATACAGGCGTGTATATCCACTACCCACGTAAAACAGCTGTGGCAGAATTTGAGATGGGACCCACCTAACTGCATTTTAGTTCAAGACATTTCATCCCAGAATCATCATAGAATGGTTTGGGTTGAAAGGGACCTTAAATATCATCCCTGACATGAGCATAGACACCTTCCACTAGATTAGATTGCTCAAAGCCCCATCCAACCTGACCTTTAACACTTTCAGGGATGGGGCATCCACTAGCTCTCTGGGCAACCTGTTCCATACAACTCTCTTTCTCCTTGCAGTTCTTGCCACTGTTGATGTGAACCTGATGCATGGGATGAAGCAACTATCTATAAAATGTGAGCACAGTCAGAGCTGGTGTGGTAATTTTGGCACTTCCACACTTCTAAGTGCTTTGGTTTACCAAAGCTTATGCTCTTTATTGATATTCTTTCTGTATTATTGGCTAATCAAAGAAAAAAAAAAAGTTTCAGTTCCAAAATCTTTGTACCTGTAATCCTACTGAATTTACAAGATATCAGCATAACCCCTAAAGTCTCATGAGTACAGGAGTTTTACTCTACTGCTGTCATGGCATCACACTGCTCTCCTTGCGTGAAGTTGCCATTTCAAGACATAATGCAGCTTGATCATGACATATACAAGTGTTTTCTCAGGCAGGAAATCATAAGAAAGTTCTTGAGTTCTGCTTCTGAAGCAGAACACACTATGGACACAGGCACAGAGACTTGCCACAATTATTCTTAGAAAGTATATGAACTGTAGAGACTGCCATGTCTGAGCCCCAAACTTTACTACCAGACCAGTCAAAAGTCACCCTGTGTATCCTTAGTTACCTCACCTGCAGAAGGAGGAATTAGGACCGTCTGCCTATAAGAGTACAGGATTTTGGTTGATAATATCAAGAAGCATTTAATAATCTTTTATAACATAAGAAATGAAACTAGCAAACAGAACACAATTAAAGCATAACATTTAGGTATTCTGTCTTCTGTCTCCTTTGTACTCATTAAATACCAAAAATTAAGAAATAACTCTGATGTGACACATACATTTATTGTGAACATGTTTCTACCACCTTTTTTCTGTCCAGCTAGAATAAATCCTGGTCTTGAAAATGAATGAAAATTTAAAGATAGAATAATCTCTTGTAGAATCCACTTTTGGACTGGACTTGGGGTATGGTGACACATGACAGAAGTATAATTGGAATTCTAGTGAAGACAGTCAAAAACAACTTTACAAACTTAGGCTGAGCATATTGACTCTCCAGGATCTTAGTCACTGTTGATTTAGCTATGGCTAAAGATATTCAATATCCCACATCATCAAGTTTTTGTGTCTGAAGTTGACCAAACAAAATACCAAGACACTGAACAGCTATGATTGTCCTTAGAAGAGACCAGTGCTACTTCTATATTATTTTCACAAACACTACACAGAATTGCGAATCAAGTCCCATGAATACAAAGATTGCAAATGAGTTTTGCAGCCTCTTTAAGAGAGGTTACAGCTGTGAAGAAGTATCTCACAGGCAGCTACAAATACTGACTATTCTGAAAATACGGACACTGGGAGCATGTCAAAGGAATGGGCCCATAGGTGAATGTATTGATCTGAGTTTGGACTCTTGTCTCATCATCTTTAAACTGCAGCAGGTCCAGAGATCAGAACTGAGCAGGGGAAGCTTAGAAGGACGTGAACTGTTGAGAAGAAACAGGGGCAGGTAGAGGGTTTAAAATTGTCCCTGGAGCACAAGAAAGAAAAGATGTTCCTTACTAGGATAGGTGCAGTATTATATTATGTAACAGGATGGCTACTGTGTTTCACTCAATAAAAACCCATCCAGAATCACAGAATCACAGAATGTCAGGGGCTGGAAGGGCCCTCGAAAGATCATCCAGTCCAACCCCCCTGCCAGAGCAGGATCACCTAGACCAGATCACACAGGAACGTGTCCAGGCGGGTTTTGAATAACTCCAGAGAGGGAGACTCCACAACCCCCCTGGGCAGCCTGTTCCAGTGTCTGTCACCCTCACAGTGAAAAAATTTCTCCTTATGTTTAAATGGAACTTCCTATGCCTCAGCTTCCACCCATAAACAAGAACTTCATTAAAACCCAATGAGCTGGAAATTCTAAAAAAAATAAACCAGAATATCGATTCTTATATATCTAAAGCCACTGATGTCATGGATCCAAGAATGTGTTCCTTAGGATCTCAAATCAGTTTGGAATGAACAAAGTTGGGATGCTCAGCCTATTCTGAGACCAAGATACAACATATTGGACTAAATTAGTCCATTTTGTTCTGATATACCTATTTACAGAAGAGGAACCACCAATGAAAATTAACAGTGGTGAATCAGTTCAGATAAACCTTTGTTAACCAGTTTCACAAGAAAAGGCTTTGATTTGTCATTTCCTTAGATCATTTCAAGTATAGACAGAAAGGTGACAGACTTAAACAAATAATTTTATAACTTTTTGTGTCAGCTCATAAAAATTAGGTCCTTAAAATTGTTACTAGAAGATTCTTTTCCTGATTCTCTACAGCAATTATCTAAAACCTAAAACTTTTATTCCATCATTTTTTTTTTCTTCAAATTAACTTGCCAGATCCAAGAAGATGTAACAATTTAAATAGATATGGATCAACTTACTCAAGACATGAAGATGGCAGTGCAAACCTGTGTATGTAAAACACATACACAGAAACATAGAAATGTCTGTGTGGAAGGGACCTCTAGAGGTCATGTAGTCCAACCCCCCTGCTGAGAGCAGGGACATCCTCAACTAGAGCAGGTTGCT